>JAJAGP010003556.1:0-70647 GCA_025084515.1 Ancistrus triradiatus
CTTCTCACAGAGTTTTATTCCTCACTCTTATTCTGTGGATGAGGTTTTAAACGGGAGGCTTTTAAAAGTGAGTGCTTGCTTTGAGAATGATGTTTTTATTTTTGTTTGTGTGTATGCTCCAACTGGGGGAGTCGACCGGATGCTATTCTTAGACACACTGAGCACTGTGTTGGCATCATGCAATCAGACTGATTTCTTAATATTGGGTGGGGATTTTAACTGCACAGCAGATGACATGGATAGGAACCATGTTGAGCCGCACACAGCCTCCCGTAAGCGGTTGTGTGGGATGCTAGAGGCCCATGACCTCCGTGATGTCTGGAGAAATTTTCATGGCTGTCAGAGGCAGTACACATGGGCCCACTCTCGAGATAATGCACTTTCACTGGCAAGACTGGATCGGTGTTATGGCTTTAGCTCTCACATGTCAGTTTTTACACAGTGTCTTATTTCTCCGGTTGGTTTTTCAGACCACTGTTTCGTCCAGTGTACGCTCATTAAGTGTCATGTAAAGCCACAAAGTGCATATTGGCATTTTAACACTGCGCTTTTAGATGATGCTAATTTTGTTGATTCTTTTATTTTTTTCTGGGAGGTTTTTAAATCGCAGAAGGAGCATTTCTCCTCAGTTCAGCAGTGGTGGGGTGTAGCCAAGGTACAAATTAAAATATTTTGTCAACAGTACACTCTCAATGTCACTAGGCCAGATCTCTTAAAGCTCTGGAGACAGAGATTATAGAATTCCAAGGTTTAGCAGAGAATACTGGAAACCAAGAGCATATTAAAGCTCTTAAGAGAAAAAGGTCTGTTTTAGCTGATCTGCTAGACGTTGCAGCACAGGGGGCGCTGGTCCGATCACGTTTTCAGTGTGTGACGGAAATGGATGCTCCTTCTAAGTTTTTCTTTGGTCTTGAGCGGAATAACGGACAGAAACGGTTTATGCATGCCGTGCGAATGGAATCAGGGGATCTAATGACTGACCCTACTGAAATTCGCAGGCAGACAGTGGGCTTCTTTTCGAGGCTGTATAAGAGTGAGTGGACAGAGGCACGAGAGCTGGAAGACAAGTTCCTTCAGAATCTGGTCAAACTCACACCACGATCTGCTGCACTTTTGGACAGTGAGCTCTCTTTGGAGGAGCTGCATGATGCTCTCTGGGGGATGGAGAACGGTCGGGCGCCAGGTATCGATGGTCTCCCTGTGGAGTTCTTCAAGGCCTTTTGGGCAGTGTTGGGTCAGGATGTGCTAGAGGTTCTACAGAGGAGTGTGCTGGAAGGGATCCTTCCCATGAGTTGCCGCAGAGCTGTCCTGACCCTCTTACCGAAGAAGGGAGACCTAACAGAGCTGAAGAACTGGCGTCCCGTTTCACTGCTCTGCACAGATTGTAAGTTGCTCTCAAAAGCGTTAGCTGCGAGACTGGGGAAAGTGATGGAGCAGGTGATACAGCTGGACCAGACCTACTGTGTGCCTGGCAGATCTATTTTTGACAATGTCTACCTAATTCGAGATGTTTTGGACATCTCCAGGTTACTGGGCTTGAAGACTGGTCTTATTTTGGACCAGGAAAAGGCTTTTGATCGTGTTGAACACGAGTATTTGTGGAAGGTTCTGGATAATATGGGGTTCAACCCAGGTTTCATAGCTATGATAAAAGTTTTGTATAGGGACATTGAGAGTGTGCTTAAGGTCAGCGGTGGCTTATGTGCTCCTTTTAAAGTTTATAGAGGTATTAGACAAGGCTGTTCTTTAAGTGGAATGCTGTACTCGCTTGCTATTGAACCTTTACTGTGCGAGCTGAGGGAAGGGATTACTGGCCTGCATGTACCTCAATGTGCCTCTCCTTGCGTGTCTCAGCCTATGCAGACGATCTGGTTGTTCTGGTCAGTGATCAGAATGATGTTGTTTTTTTAACTGAACTTTTACATGATTTTAATGTCTTATCGTCTGCGAAAATTAATTGGACAAAAAGCGAAGCTGTATTAGTTGGGGAGTGGGGTGGTGGTCAGCCTAGTCTTCCAAATGGGCTGAATTGGAAGACGGGCGGTTTTAGATATTTGGGGTTTTTTCTGGGTGACAGTGGCACAGTCACGAAAAACTGGGATGACATGCTTGAAAAAGTGAAAGGGCGACTTAGTAGGTGGAGATGGCTGATTCCCCAAATGTCCTATAGTGGGCGGGTATTGATTATTAATAACCTTTCTGCATCCTCCCTGTGGCACAAATTGGCTTGTGTGGACCCTCCACCTGTACTACTGGCCAAACTTCAGGCACTTCTTGTAGATTTTTTCTGGGATCGTCTGCACTGGCTGCCACAGGGAGTTCTGTATCTGCCTAAAGAGGAAGGGGGGCAAGGTCTTGTCCACCTAGCTAGCAGGACTGCCGCCTTCCACCTTCAGTTTATTCAGAGGCTGCTTCCTGGACCTAAAGAACTGGTATGGAGGGAAATGGCCAATAGACTTTTACATACGGTAGGAGGACTAGGGCTGGACAGAACTTTGTTTTTAACGAACACTCAATCCCTGGACATTGCTGGGCTGCCTGAGTTTTATTGTGGACTTTTTAGAATGTGGCACTTTTTTAATGTGCGGAGAAATGGTTCTGCAGCCGTACGTTGGCTGCTGGAGGAGCCGCTGGTCAGTGGGGCCCGGCTGGACATGACTGGGTCGAATACTCTTGCACTTAGAAGAATTCTGGTCTCTTCCCAGAGTCATCAACTGGCGTCAGCTGGTGGGGATCGCAGGACATGAAACTCGCCTGGTGCAGGGGGAATTGGCCCCAGCGCGAGATTGGGGTTGAGGTCCGTGCGTTTGTGTTTGTCCCAGCGCTTGCATCGCTGGCGGTCTGCGCTCACTTCGGAGGCGGATGCAGTGAGGGACTACAGGTAGGGGTGACCAGCCCTACGGGAGGGATGACCCTTTCCCCAGGAATATCATACTCAGACCTGCTGACTGTCATGGCTCCCTACTAGAATGTAAGGGGGGCACCTCTATGGACTTAAACACTGCGCCAGGTAAAGTGCTGTACAGAGCCTGTGTTGAAGTACTGAATAAGAAAAGACTGTACAATAGGGTGGATACACCATGGCGTGATGTTTTTAATTTGAGTAATGATGTACAACCGGAGTGGAGAGCATTGTACAAGCCACCGTTGACCAAGAAAGTTGCTGACCTACAGTGGCGAATTGTACATGGTATTATCTCTGTAAATGCTTTTGTCTCTGTTTTAAACCCTGAGGTTTTACCTGACTGCCCTTTCTGCTCTCAGAGGGAAACAGTGTTCCATGCTTTTATGCACTGTTTTAGGCTGCGTCCCTTGTTTGATGTCTTAAGAAGTGTTTTTATGTCTTTTAACATGGTTTTTACCCTCCAGACTCTTATCCTTGGTTTTAAGTACATCAGGAGAGAGAAGTTCAAGTGCCAACTGGTGAATTTCATTCTGGGCCAGGCTAAGGTGGCAATATATGTTAGCTGTAAGAACAAGGTGGCCCAGGTTGCTGAATGTGAGGTGACTCAGATTTTTTCTCGATCAACTTCTGTCAGTTAATTAGATTTAATTTGCTCTTTTTTTGAAGGAACACAAATAAATTGGATGATTTTGTATTGTAAAATGAAGCTTCAAATCTGTACAATACACTCTTTCAGATGGAAGATTTTGTGGTTTAGCTTTAGCAGTTACCTGATGATTGTCCATGAGCAACACAAACCAATAGGGAAAATTTAAGCAATCGGAAGAATTTTTCAATGTGTTTCTCCAATGTTGGGAAATGGGTTCAAACTATATAAGGGCAGCTCTGGTAAGACATTCTGACATGTCTACAAACCTAACTTCCTAATAAACTTCATATTCCATGCCTCCTATACTCTCCATCATTTATTATTATGAGACATTTTCATTCCTACAAGCTCTTTAATAGTCAGTCACTCCTTCACTCAAGCTTCTTCAGCTCTCACCGTATAGCGTAAAGGAGAGATCAACCAGATCTCCAGTTCTTCCCTTTCACAGATACAATCTGTTGTGTTTCTGACCCCGAATATCTGATGGAGGACAATGAATTCTGTATGCACAGCATCTGACTTTCCGTCAAAAATAGACACAAACATAGTCAAAAACTCTGTCAGCATGAGAGTAATGGAGGCAAAGATCGGGGTGGAAAATATTGGGGGTCCAGCATATCCCTCAGTATAGTCATTGTAAGCATAGCTGTAGGAGTTTAAATAATCTATAGTTATGTGCTTTGAAAGAACTTCTGCCAATTATAGATGCAAAAAAATGAACCCGAAGCTACACAAAATTTACTGTGTATTGTAGTGTATATATTTAAGTTGCCCTACATTTGGTGGCATAATTGTCCACAGCTTGGAAAGACGTCCTGTACGGGATCAAGCGGATTAGAAAGTGAAAGGGAAATAGAAAACAATACAAAATAATGATGTACACAGAAATTTGTGGGTTTTTTAAAGATTTTTTTATTGATCGGTTCTAAAAAAAAAACAAAGGTGTTTGGGTTCCGTATATATTCATTGGTTTATGTTAAATACTGGTTCACTCTGGTGGTAAAGCAGTTGAGGCTGGAGAAAAACCTCAACAACCTGCAAACAGAACAAGAAAAAAATATTAGAATCCTGTCTCTAACTACCTACCAATCAGGACATATAAAGATCAGAAAGCTCTATCCACTGTTCACCTCACCTCTGCCCCAGGCTCAGTTTGGTCTTCTTCCAACATTCCTTCCTTTTCTTTTTCCCATCTTTTCCTTTCTTTTTGCCCTTAAAGTCTAGAGGTTTGGGGTCAGGAATCTGGAGAGCAGGATGAAATCCATGAATGTTAAAGAAGGTGAAAACCACTCCCCGGATAATGCTATTCAAGCATATTTACCTCTCCCACAAGCAGCAATTGTTTGGCCTCCTCGCTGTGGACATTAATAGGAGGCAGGTGCTGGGGAGGTTGAAGGGCCAGACCACAGTCAAGAGAAGGGCTGAAGGTGTCAACAATCTGCACAGGGGTGCTGTCCATGGCATCCTGGCATGTTTGGACCTTTGGAAATGTTTCCATCTGCCTCTTCACTGTGGTTTTGAGATGGCTGTGGCATTCAGACGCAATTTCCTCCAGCATGGCACTGAGGGTGAGGAGGTTTGCCATATCCACGTCACACCGTATTTCTTGCTGCTGACGAATGTCCCTGTCTAGATTGTGCTGCTGCCCTTTGAGTACGGTCCGCAGCTCCTGCCCCATGTCAGACAGCAGTTTGACACAGCCATGCTCACCAGAACTCGCCACTGCCATCCTAGCTTTTATGGTTGCCGCCCACTGCGCCTGGCACAGAGATATGATTTCGCTCCGTCTCTGCAGGGTGTCCCTCATATCCTGGTCTGCGAGCTGGGTCTTCAGCTCTCTCCACTGTACGGAGGAGCTGAACTTGGATTTGATCCTATCCAGACTCTCCATCAGCTCTATTTCTAGGGCCTGTGTAAACCTTCCTTCACCACCTGTATGATGTCGTCCTCCTCAGAAAAGCTCAAAGCAGGTGGACCAATGGGTTTTGCTGTTTCTGAGGCAGGACTGGTGGAGGAAAAGCAGGAGGCTCTAGGGGGTTCTGGACAGGCAGTTGGATGATCAGCCTGTGAATCAAACAAGTACATTTATTTAATGATAGTACATACTATATATACACATATTAGAAGTGTACATTTGTGTGACAGAGAGCAGATCACTCACCAGTGTTGCATTCTCCACGGACAAGGCTGAAGATACTGTCATAGGATCAGCTGACGCCATTACAGCCTTATCAAAAAAATAGAGAGAAAGAAACAGAAGACACATTTGCCTTAAAACTACACTAACAAGTCTCTATATGTTAGTATCCTTCTAACAGACTGCACCACTGACATTTTAATACACATTCCCTGGCATTAACCTATATAAAAAGATATTACTACTGTCGTTACTACAGCCACGTGCACAAACACACAGAAAACACAGTCACCCATAAACACGCGTGACAGTAAATCGCGCGGGCGCTCATTAGCCAATTGTTTTTTTTCTCATGACTGATGGAGCAGCATAAAGGTGAAGAAACGCGTTAAAAACCGAGTAGCTAAAGTCAGTAATAAACATGCAAACACATAGAAAGAAAGAGTTTGGTCTCCCTACTTTATCTTCCGATGTTCGGTTCTTTTCGAATTACTAATATAAAACAGTGAATGATTAGACTAATCCAAAAAATCGCTTATTTACAAACTAATTTACAATATTTAAACGCAGTATTAAAACACACAACAGTCTCTTGGGGTCGAAGTGAAATTAGTTTTTTTGAGGAGACTCATTTAGAGACACATCAACATTCCAGTTGTCGTCTGTGACATCACAATGTTAGACACTGTACTTCTGCGCATGCGCACACACAAGATACAAAGACAAGTAAATGCATATATGCAATCACTCATTAATCACTACAGCACGCACGCGCACACACACACACACACACACACGTTTGTCACACTAACCTAGTGGGGACTTTCCCTGATAATTATTGCTACACCTACTGCTGGGTGGGTTGCTTATGATAATGATGCATCCAACAGAACACAGAAACGACGGGTTTAAATAGCAGTTTTGCAGTTACGTTGTGTGTTTTTGTTTGTTTATTTGGTTCATTTAACATCACTTTCAGCATTAATATCTATTTAAGGACAGACACAATGTTACTTCAAAAGTAGTCATACATACTCAGATAGGGCCAGTTTAACGTAATCAATTAACCTCATCCATGGGAGGAAACTGGAGAACCCAGAGTAAACCCACATGGACACGGGAAGGTCATGCAAAGAAAACAAAACAACATGGGGAGTCAAAGGTTGGGACTGAACCAGGAGCTGGGAGGCAAGTGCACTAACCACTGCAGCACCATATCACCTCTGATTCTTGCTTGAAGTGTGTGTGTATATATATATATATATAGCCACATATATAGTACCACCACCATGTTTCACAGATGGGATAAGGTTCTTATGTTGGAATGCAGTGTTTCCTTTCTCCAAACATAATGCTTTTCTTTTAAACCAGAAAGTTCCATTTTGGTCTCATCTGTCCGGAAAACATTCTTCCAGTAGCCTTCTGGCTTGTCCACGTGATCTTTCGCAAACTGCAAATGAGCAGCAATGTTCTTTTTGGAGAGCAGTGGCTTTCTCCTTGCAACCCTGCTATGCTCACCATTGTTGTTCAGTGTTCTTCTGATGGTGGACTCATGAACATTAACATTAGCCAATGCAAGAGAGGCCTTCAGTTGCCTAAGAAGTTACCCTGGGGTCTTTTGTGACCTCGCCTACTATTACACGCCTTACTCTTGGAGTGTTCTTTGTTGGTCGACCACTTCTAAGGACGGTAATAATGGTCTTAAATTTCCTCCATTTGTACACAATCTGTCTGACTGTGGATTGGTGGAGTCCAAACTAGAGATGGTTTTTTAACCTTTTCCAGCCTGATGAGCATCAACAACTCTTTTTCTGACACACAAACATGTGTTGTGAAGAGCAAACTTTGATAGATCCCTGTTCTTTAAATAAAACAGGGTGCCCACTCACACCTGATTGTCATCCCATTGTTTGAGATCTTCTGACTCTAATTTCAATCTCAAATTAACTGCTAATCCTAGAGGTTCACATAGTTTTGCCACTCAGTAATATAAAATATTGGAACATTTTTCTCAATAAATAAATGACCAAGTATAATATATTTGTCTCATTTGTTATAATGGGTTATCTTTATCTGCTTTTACTACTTGTGTGAAAATCTGATGACGTTTCTGTCAGAGGTCCTACTTTTCCGACGCTAGAGGGCAGCGTTGGACTGGTTTTCCCTCTGTAGGATCTCTGGCATCCGCCGCTATCGAGCCGCCAGGAAGCGGCTTAATTGTGGCAAATATGCAACACCTGCTACTTCTGGCTATTTAAGAGCTTCGCCAGTCGTAGCAGGTGTTCCACCATTGCAATCAACACGTCGCTTGTGTCCTGCGATCGCCGGCCCTCTGCATGTATTGAGACCTCTAGCTCCGATACGGAGAGCCCTCCTGTGCTATGTTTTCGTTTTTGTTTTATTGTGTTTTTTTATTGTGTTTCATTTTTGACTCTTTTGACACACACTTTCAGGTTTATCATATTAGGGACCACATTCAGGGTGTAGTATCCACCATAGCTGTAGCTACACACAACAACGTAAAGACTTCATATGTACAGTGGGGCAAAAAAGTATTTAGTCAGCCACTGATTGTGCAAGTTCTCCTACTTGGAGAGACAAAATGAGAAAAAAAAATCCAGGAAATCACACTGTAAAATTTTTAAAGAATTTAATTGTAAGTCATAGTGGAAAATAAGTATTTGGTCCCCCACAAACAAGCAAGATTTCTGGCTCTCACAGACCTGTAACTTCTTCTTTAAGAAGCTCTTCTGTTCTCCACTCGTTGCCTGTATTAATGGCACCTGTTGGACCTCGTTATCTGTATAAAAGACACCTGTCCACAGCCTCAAACAGTCAGACTCCAAACTCAAACCATGGCCAAAACCAAAGAGCTGCCGAAGGACACCAGGAAGAAAGTTGTAGACCTGCAGCAGGCTGGGAAGAGTGAATCTACAATAGGCAAGCAGGTTGGTGTGAATAAATCAACTGTGGGAGCAATTGTAAGACATACAAGACTATTGATAATCTCCCTCGATATGGGGCACCACGCAAGATCTCATCCCATGGGGTCAAAATGATCATGAGAACGGTGAGCAAAAATCCTTGAACTACATGGAGGGACCTGATGGATGACCTGCAGAGAGCTGGGACCAAAGTAAAAAGGCTGCAATCAGTAACACACTACGCCGTGAGGGACTCGGATCCTGCAGTGCCAGGCGTGTTCCCCTGCTTAAGCCAGTACATGTCCAGGCCTGTCTGAAGTTTTCCATGGAGCAAATGGATGATCCAGAAGAGGATTTGTGGAATATCATGTGGTCAGATGAAACTAAAATAGAACCTTTTGGTAAAAACTCAACTCGTCGTGTTTGGAGGAAGAAGAATGCTGAGTTGCACCATACCTACTGTGATGCATGGGAGTGGAAACATCATGCTTTGGGACTGATTTTCTTCAGAGTGGACAGGAAGACTGATCTGTGTTTAGGGAAGAATGAACGGGACCATGTATCGTGAGATTTTAAGTGAAAACCTCCTTCCATCAGTGACAGCATTGAAGATGGAACGTGGCTGGGTCTTCAAGCATGACAATGATCCTAAACACACCGCTCGGCCAACGAAGGAGTGGCTCCGTAAACAGCATTTCAAGGTCCTTTAGTGGCCTAGGCAGTCTCTAGACCTCAACCACATAGAAAATTTGTGGAGGGAGTTGAAAGTCCGTGTTGCCCCAAAACATCACTGCTCTAGAGGAGATCTGTATGGAGGAATGGGCCAAAATACCAGCTACAGTGTGTGCAAACCTGGTGAAGACTTACAGGAAACGTTTGACCTCTGTCATTGCCAACAAAAGTTATATTACAAAGTATTCAGTTGAACCAAATTCATTGAGCAAATACTTATTTTCCACCATAATTTACAATTAAACTTTCTAAAAATCCTACAATGTGATTTCCAGGATTTTTTTTCTCATTTTGTTTCTCATAGTTGAAGTGTAGCTATGATGAAAATTACAGACCTATCTCTCTGTTTCTCTCTCTCTTTCTCTGTATATATATATATATATATCAGCTTCTGTCAGTTAATTAGATTTAATTTGTTCTTTTTTGAAGGAACACAAATAAATTGGATGATTTTGTATTGTTAAATGAAGCTTCAAATCTGTACAATACACTCTTTCAGATGGAAGATTTTGTGGTTTAGCTTTAGCAGTTACCTGATGATTGTCCATGAGCAACACAAACCAATAGGGAAAATTTAAGCAATCGGAAGAATTTTTCAATGTGTTTCTCCAATGTTGGGAAATGGGTTCAAACTATATAAGGGCAGCTCTGGTAAGACATTCTGACATGTCTGCCAACTTAACTTCCTAATAAACTTCATATTCCATGCCTCCTATACTCTCCATAATTTATTATTATGAGACATTTTCATTCCTACAAGCTCTTTAATAGTCAGTCACTCCTTCACTCAAGCTTCTTCAGCTCTCACCGTATAGCGTAAAGGAGCAATCAACCAGATCTCCAGCACAAAGTCTTCAGAGTTCTTCCCTTTTACAGATACAATCTGTTGTGTTTCTGACACCGAATATCTGATGGAGGACAATGAATTCTGTATGCACAGCATCCTGAACTTTCTGTCACCCAAATAGAGCACAAACATAGTCAAAAACTATGTCAGGCATGAGAGTAATGGAGGCAAAGATCAGGGTGCAAATATTGGGGTCCAGCATATCCTCAGTATAGTCATTTAAGACATTAGCTGTTTAAAGTTTAATAATCTATAGTTATGTGCTTGAAAGAACTCTGCCAATTATAGATGGCAAAAATGAACCCGAAGGCTACACAAATGTACTGTGTATTGTAGAGTGTAATATTTAAGTTGGCCCTACCATTTGGTGGCTAAATTGTCCACAGCTTGAAAGACGTCCTGTAAGGTATCAAGCGGATTAGAAAGTTGAAAGGGAATAGAAAAAAAATACAAAATAATGATGTACACAGAAATTTGGGGTTTTTTAAAGATTTTTTATTGCCTCCGGTTCTAAAAAAAAAACAAAGTTGTTTGGGTTCCGTATATATCATGGTTTATGTAATACTGCGTTCACTCTGGTGGGTAAAGCGTTGAGGCTGGAGAAAAACCTCAACAACCTGCCAAACAGAACAGAGAAAATATTCGGAATCCTGTCTCTAACTACCTACCAATCAGTACATATAAAGATCAGAAAGCTCTATCCACTGTTCACCTCACCTCTGCCCCAGGCTCAGTTTGGTCTTCTTCCAACATTCCTTCCTTTTCTTTTTCCCATCTTTTCCTTTCTTTTTGCCCTTAAAGTCTAGAGGTTTGGGGTCAGGAATCTGGAAAGCAGGATGAAATCCATGAATGTTAAAGAAGCTGAAAACCACTCCCCGGATAATGCTATCCAAGCATATTTACCTCTCCCACAAGCAGCAATTGTTTGGCCTCCTTGCTGTGGACATTAATAGGAGGCAGGTGTTGGGGAGGTTGAAGGGCCAGACCACAGTCAAGAGAAGGGCTGAAGGTGTCAACAATCTGCACAGGGGTGCTGTCCATGGCATTCTGGCATGTTTGGACCTTTGGAAATGTTTCCGTCAGCCTCTTCACTGTGGTTTTGAGATGGCTGTGGCATTCAGCCGCAATTTCCTCCAGCATGGTACTGAGGGTGAGGAGGTTTGCCATATCCACGTCACACCGTATTTCTTGCTGCTGACGAATGTCCCTGTCTAGATTGTGCTTCTGCCCTTTGAGTACGGTCCGCAGCTCCTGCCCCATGTCAGACAGCAGTTTGACACAGTCATGCTCACCAGAACTCGCCACTGCCATCCTGGCCTTTATGGTTGCCGCCCACTGCGCCTGGCACAGAGATATGATTTCGCTCCGTCTCTGCAGGGTGTCCCTCATATCCTGGTCTGCGAGCTGGGTCTTCAGCTCTCTCCACTGCACGGAGGAGCTGAACTTGGCTTTGATCATATCCAGACTGTCCATCAGCTCTATTTCTAGGGCCTGTAAACCTTCCTTCACCACCTGGATGATGTCTTCCTCCTCAGAAAAGCTCAAAGCAGGTGGACCAATGGGCTTTGCTGTTTCTGAGGCAGGACTGGTGGAGGAAAAGCAGGAGGCTCTAGGGGGTTCTGGACAGGCATTTGGATGATCAGCCTGTGAATCAAACAAGTACATTTATTTAATGATAGTACATACTATATATACACATATTATAAGTGTACATTTGTGTGACAGAGAGCAGATCACTCACCAGTGTTGCATTCTCCACGGACAAGGCTGAAGATACTGTCATAGGATCAGCTGACGCCATTACAGCCTTATCAAAAAAGAGAGAGAAAGAAACAGAAAACACACATAAGACAAATTTGCCTTAAAACTACACTAACACGTCTCTATATGTTAGTATCCTTCTAACAGACTGCACCACTGACATTTTAATACACATTCCCTGGCATAAACACATATTAAAAGGCATTACTACTGTCGTTACTACAGCCACGTGCACAAACACAGTCACCCATAAACACGCGCGATATTTAAACGCGCGGGTGCTCATTAGCGAATTCTTTTTCTCATGACTGACGGAGCAGCATAAATGTGAAGAAACGCGTTAAAAACTAAGCAGCTAAAGTCAGTAATAAACATGCACACAGATAGAAAGAAAGAGTTTGGTCTCCCTACTTTATCTTCCGATGTTCGGCTGTTTACGAATTGATTATTAAGATGATTATAATAGTTACTAATATAAAACAGTGAATGATTAGACTAATGTGAAAAATCGCTTATTTACAAACTAATTTACAATATTTAAACGCAGTATTAAAACACACAACAGTCTCTCGTGGTCGAAGTGAAATGAGTTTTTCTGAGGAGACTCATTTAGAGACACATCAACATTCCAGTTGTCGTCTGTGACATCACAATGTAAGGTACTGTACCTCTGCACATGCGCACAATCAAGATACACAGAATCAATCAGTCATTAATCACTATAACAAACACACGCACGCGCACACACACGTTTGTCACACTATCCTAGTGGGGACTTTCCCTGATAATTATTGCTACACCTACTGCTGGGTGGGTTGCTTATGATAATGATGCATCCAACAGAACACAGAAAGACGGGTTTAAATGGCAGTTTTGCAGTTACTTTGTGTGTTTTTGTTTGTTTATTTGGTTCATTCAATGTCACTTTCATCATCAATGGCTATTTAAAGACATACACAAGGTTACTTCGAAACTAGTCATACATACTCAGATATGGCCACTTTAACGTAATCAATTAACCTCATGCATGGCTTTATATATATATATATAGATAGATAGATAGATAGATAGATAGATAGATAGATAGATAGATAGATAGATAGATAGATTTATATCCTGAGAAATAGACTGAGAAAGTGTAAAGCCTGGTTTTGCTCTATGTGGGCCAGTTCATTTCTTTTAGGACAGCGCCCTCTGGTGAGCAATAAAGTCAACAAAGCTTCTCCATCTATGGCGCAACAGTATGTTTATACATATGTTTTAAAGGAGGGAGGACACAGAATGAAGTAAAAAAAAAAAGGCTATTAAATATGCTCCAGTTACCCCGGACAAATGTCACTCGTGTAATGTGAGGAATATTTGGTGCAATTTGCTGTTTATAAATCTAATCATAATTGTGCCATTGCGTTCTGAAAGTGTAATTCACAAACGCAGCTTCTTTAACCGTTAAAACATTCACCACAAACAATACAGAATTAAGCTAGATACACTTTCAAATCTTGAGTATCTATTCATGTATAGACTTGGAATTAAATGAACTGGAAGGCTAGCGTTTTACTTTCTGTATCACGTGCCTTATAAAGTAGGATTGATTACATTTGATCACAGTTCATGGAATATGGATAAGCTGCATAGTAAATACTTAAAATGTCTACCTAACATTTATTTGTGGCAAATACATTTCGCAAACCAGCTCTCATTTGCAGTTGTTTATTACTTATACAGCTATAGTAGAATGACCTTCCTAGATCATGTTTTTAACCTGAGTCTTTCTGGTAACAACTGTAGTTAGAAGAAACATCACTAAAATCTACCGGTTTCATGTTGGAACCCTGTGGATTAGACCCAGTGGTGGACAAAGTACACAAACCATGTACTTGATTGAAAATAGAGATGCTCAAGATAAAATATTGCTCCAGTAAAAGTAGAAGTCCTCCAATTTAGACATCCACTTGAATAAAAGTATTAAAGTATTTGAATTCAAATGTACTTAAGTATCGAAAGTAAAAGTACCATAATTTCTTATGGCTGTAATGTCCTACTACCATTTTGCTTAATCAATTAATTTGAGTTGAAGAGACTCTAGTGACACTCTTGATACACCAATCTTTTAACAGAACGTCAATAATTAGTCCAACAGGTCGCGCTAAACCCTGATTGGTGTGCTTGCTTCTTTTTATCTGTTACATTTTTAGGCACACATTAGCCAAAATGTAGTGGAGTTAAATTAAAAAGTCACCCAAAATGGAAATATTTCAGTAAAGTAAAGATACACAAAAAACCTGCATACAGTGCTGCTTGAAAGTTTGTGAACCGCTTAGAATTTTAGATTTTTAAACAAGTCCTAAAAGTAGATAAAGAGAAGCCAGTTAAACAAATGAGACCAAAATGTTATACTTGGTCATTTGTTTATTGAGGAAAATGATCCAATATTACATATTACTGAGTGGCAAAAGTATGTGAACCCTTGCTTACAGTATCTGATGTGACCCCCTTGGTGCAGCAATAACTTGCAACTAAAACATTTCCTGTAACTGTTTGATCAGTCCTTTCTCCTTGCAACCCTGCCATGCCACACCATTGTTGTTCAGTGTTCTTCTGATGGTGGACTCATGAACATTAACATTAGCCAATGCAAGAGACGCCTTCAGTTGCTTAGGAGTTACCCTGGGGTCCTTTGTGACCTCGCCAACTATTACAACGCCTTCCTCTTGGGAGTGATCTTTGTTGGTCGACCACTCCTGGGGATGGTAATAATGGTCTTGAATTTCCTCCATTTGTACACAAATCTGTCTGACTGTGTATTGGTGGAGTCCAACCTCTCTTTTTTAACCGTTAAAAAACAATCCCCCACAAACAACACAGAATTTAAAACTTGGTACACTTTGAACATTCTGATTTTTGGGTAGGGGGAAAACACTGTGACTGGAAAAGACCAAGAAATGTGAGTAAAACTTAGTTAAAAACTGAGCCTGTGAACCACAAAGCCATCACTTGGGATCATACCTTTTGGATTTGAGGTTTGAGGAGGATAGATGTGTATTTTTCTTGTTAAACTATTAAGGCTTAAACCATAAAAAATTTCAACTTATCAGATGCAAAATAAAACTACGTTAAAAACAGAAACAAGTTAAAAAAAAAAAAACTTTTTACTCTCATATTTAGGGGTGTTGGAACTCATTTTAACGGCTCCCCTTAAAAGGGGGCTAGACACCCTATGCATCCTAACAATTGCCTAAAAAAAAATCTGTGTGTTTTTCCACTAGGGTGATTAGTTCCTTCGTGCTCCAGCAGTTCCCTGTTCCACCAGATGGGAGTGGTGATCCATTATAGGAATGCAACAAAGAGCTGACCTACTAATTACTATGTTAGAAAAGGTTTACCAACAGCAGGCAGGGGGTCCACAACCCAATGTAATAATTACATCATGGAAATAAATGGTCACTCAACCACCACAACAACAAACCATAAAAAAACAAAAACAAAAAACGAAATACTACTTAAAAGGACACTAGTACAGATCCAAGGCCAGATCTCCACTAGGCCAGATTTGCTGATCTTCTTCTGCATTTAGAGCTTAATGTAAGCATTCTGCCAGGCCATGTTATAGCTGACCACATTGGCAAAATTATAACAGAAACATCTGAAGTTCATGACCGCTGGGTGGAGTTGGAACCGTTTAAGTAAACTTCACCTCTTTATGTTTGTCAACTGAAATTAGTCAGTACAACTATACCACAGAGGAGCTTCGGAAAACAGAAGGCAGGAATTTCTTTTCTCAAAGCTGAACTTCCTGAACCTCCAGCAAGGTACCTTGGGGCATTAGGATGACAGGAAAGAAAACGAGACTTGTTTTTCCCTTTCCATTTCCTGGAATGCGTTCTCTAGAATTTCAGTGAAATACTTTTTCTCAGTAACTACTCAGATTCTTATAACCACGAAATAGTTGGCACAGAAAAATGTATAGAAAATTCTGACTTGGCTGCATTCCTGGATTAAGCAGTGGTCATATCTGTCACGTGAAATGTTTTCATTTTCGAGTTTTATCTGAAAGCTTAGCTTTAAAGTGAAGTTTGTCTGCATTATGGAACTACCGTATCTGGTACATGCAGTACTGTGCAAAAGTCTTAGGCCACCATTATATTTGTTGTTTTAGCAAATGTATAATGATCATATATAACATATTGTCGACAATTGCACCCAAAATTTCAATCTTGGATTCATCACGCCATAATACTCAATAATACTATTTTCCACTGATCTTCATTTCTTAGCCTTTTTCACCCTGTTTCTCCTCCGAAAAAGTGGTTTCTTGGCTCCTACCTGCTACCAGAGACTGACAAATAATTATATATGGTCATTATTATTATACATATATTATATCTAATCTAATGGAGGTCTAAGGCCTTTGCACAGTATTGAATTTGGATGCAGCCCACAATTATATTTTAAAGAATTTTGCTTCCGGGATGGCACAGTGGTGCAAAGGTTAACTCTTTTACCTCATAGCTCCAGAGACCACTCCAGAGAGTGTCGGCCTGGCTGCTGCTTGTGTGGGGTTTGCATGTTCTCCCTACATGTGGGTGGGATTAATCCCACATTCCAAAGACATGTGTTCAGGTAGTCAAGTGAGCATGTGTGCAAATGCTCTGCAATGGACTGGTGTCCTGTCTAGGGCTGGATCCCAATTGGTTGAAGTGGGTATATAAAGTGTGTTGGTGAGAAATCAACTTTTGGATAAAAGTTTAGGAGGCAGGTTCATAAAATAACAGTTTGTTGAGAATTGAGTGAACTGCAGAGAGACCTTATCACTCACTAATACACACATGGCTGAACGGAAGCACAGCCAGTCCCCAAAACCTAATGGACACCTCTCCACTCTCCCAAAAAGTGGTGGCTGTTGTAACAGCAAAGTGGGGAATAACTCTGTACTGATGCCCATGTTTTTGAAATGAGATGCTGAGTAAGCGGGGGTTGTCATTAAGCAATAATTATTGGGTCTGTAACCTGCTGTACATTCAGGACAAGACAAAACAGGTTGAAATGTTGTGAAACATTGGTCACATTACTTTTCAGATTCTTGCGTAAACTGCGTTAAAGCATGTCTGTTGTGGGACTGTGGTAGCCTAGCGGGTAAGGTACTGGACTATGAAGGTAGAAGGTCCAGGGTTCAAATCCCACCTCTGCCAAGCTGCCACTGTTGGCTCTTGAGCAAGGCCCTTTAACCCACAATTGCTTGATTGTAAGACTGTACTCAATTGTAAGTCGCTCTGGATAAAGGGCGTCTGCTAAATGCTGTAAATGTAAAAGTCTTTGTGTCAATTGTTAATGATGAAACCCAACATAGGTCTATTTCAGTATTTTTTATTCACTGTATAATTGCATAACATTGTTGAGCTAACTGGGTTTCATTCAGTCGTTATGTTTACGTTTTCTCAAAGTCAGTGATGTGGATATTACTGGCTGATCAGTATATTACATTACTGGTCAACTAAAAAGTTTTAGAACACTACAATTTTTTCCTGTTTTTATTTATATTTATGCAGTTTAATGTCTCAACATTGAACAAAAGTTATTGGAGATAGAGAAATTGTTTTCGTTTAACAAAACTAAAACTACCGGTAAATTTTGGTCTCATTAAAGTAGAAGGTTGGCAAATACAAAAGCCAAACACTAGGCTTTTCAATTCTTCCCAACACTCTGGCAGAAGTTTTCAATATATTTTCTTGGCTCTTGTAGGTCGCTGGGCTTTCACCCTTCTGTCCTGTTCACCACAACCAGTTTGATGAGGTTTTAAATCTGAAAACACAGCACTAGCTGCTTTGTTCTCTTCTTCTGAGGTCGTTCTGACATGACCTGGGAATCACTGTATTGCTGTAGGATAAACCCTTAACTAACTAGGCAGAGTCAAGAGGGAATTACGTTTTGCCTTAAGCTTTTTAATGTTGTTCTGAAACTCTTGACCAGTAGTAGGCATATATATATATATATATATAATCCCAAAAAGGGTTTGGCAGACTGTCAGGGCAAATGAAGTAAGAATTTAATTAAGTATTAAGGACTACTTTGTGATCATAGTGGTTTTGCCACGGATTCTAAAATTTCGTATCCAGGGGGGTATTTCAGAAAGCAGGCTTAACAATCCTGAGTTCAAATATGAACCTCTGGGTTGACCATTTCAGAACTGTCCAACTCAGAGTTTTCGGTTTCAGAACGGGGGATAACGGTTTAGTTCAGTCAAACTCGGAGTTACTTTAACCCTGAGTTAAAGCTCGTGCACGAGGAGATTACAAAGCCCTCATCAATGGAACACAGATAACACGGATCAGCACGGCACCGAGAAAAAAAACCCGGGCTCAATTCTTAGAAATAGGTGCGTCGTATATATAATTTGAGCATATATTTAGGAAAAAAAAAAATAATGATACCCAGTAGCCAAATTAAGTGAGCTGGCGTGGCCCCAAAAAAAAAAAAAAAAAAAAAAAATGCTGCCCGAGTGAATGGCGTAGAAGTAATAACTGGAAAGAAAGTTTTATTCCGAGTGTTCCACTTTCCATTTTATATTGACGTACTGTTATGTTTTGTGTGCGTGCATGTTCATATTTATGCAGGTGCAACCCAACAAGCACAAAACGGAGCTACTTATCAGGAACTGAAAGAGTTGAAAACACAAAATATAGTTTCAAAACACAGGTAAGGTATAATATTTCATTACATGCAATCGTCATGTTGTTTAGAAGCCTACCCCTACCTAATTAAATAATACTCAGTGGTATGTCATATATGTAAGTAGCTAGTGAAAATTTCCTAAGAGAGAAAAAGTAAATTGTTTCAGGCATTCCAACAGTATTTCACATTATCTATTTTGAAAGCAAACACCTACATGCCTTTGTACATACAAAGTCTCCCAATTTGTTAAATGTTGGATGTGTTTTCAAATTGGACCTCCATTATAGCAATAGAAAAGGCTGAGGGCCAAAAGGACAGGTGAGGATCGTTCACAACGTCTCACAGAGGCTTGAAGATATGGCCCTCATTCAAAAACACTGGGTGACCTGTTGCTGAAGGCGTCCCTGGAGGAAGCTCACCTGACCGCCAGCCACCCCCCCAGGACCCAGTGGCCTACATAAGAGGGTAGTCATTCAAATTAAGGCTATAAACTTATGTTACATTCATAGTTTTGCCACTGTGGGAATCAGTGATGCCCACCGATCCATTAATTAGACACCAACTTGGCCCACAGATTTTCTTGTAAGCAGTACAATTCTTTGTAATTGACTGCTGTTACCCTTTCCAGATTCTTCATATTCATGATGACTCAGAGTTAACATATTTGAAAAACTGTGATTGCACACTGTTGTAGAAAACAAAAGTCCAATTAGGTACAGTGTCTTGTTTAAATTAGTAATATTAGTACAATTAAGTTAAAGTTTATAATTTAACTGACTAGTCTTCTCCATTTTCTACCAGTACTGTTGGGTGTAATCCTGGTGGAGCCGTAACAGAGCTCCATGCAGGTGTAAGTACTTTCAGTACTCCACAGAAAATTGTTTCATTTGTATTGCAGGAAAGGTAATGAGAAAACCTTGTAGCTTCCACAGAGAGGAAAGATACAGAGAGGCCGACTGAGGTTTACACCCTTGAAAATAACATCTAAACAGTTGATCATACAGAGTGCTGCTTGAAATTAACAATGGGGAAGAGGATCCATCCACCTCCACAGCAATAAGGTACCTCAGTAAGATGTTGTTCAGAATTCACCGTAAAAGACCGTAAATCACCGTAAAATTAGGTTGTATTTTTTAGAAACAAAATTGAAAAATCGAATTTAGAAATGGATCACATAAGGCTGCAGATAGAAAAGACAATATTGGAAATACAACTGCTGGAACATCAGTTAAAGGTGGATGAGGTGCCCACAGGTAGATGATTTTACTTGTTTGAAGAACAAGATATTAACCTCTGTACTGCATTTGTACTTGCAGGAAATAAAAAAACTTCATAAAAAGACAGGCATATTGTTTTTCTTTGACACTGGGGAGGTGATAGGCTGATCAGTAATGATGGTAGCAGATTGTGTCTCTCACTGCTCTTCCATCTCGTGCATCAACGATGTGGTCAGGATTTATATCAGGATTGGTCACTGGATGAGTGGGACATTGTCTGATCACCAGTCATTGGTCATCTCTACCCTGGCTCGTCCTGCAGTGAGCCAAGTTATAACATTGCTGCGGGTCAGGCTCAAGATCAGCGCAAGGGGTCAGGAAATAGGGCTGGCAGGGGGACCTTCTGTCTGTAATCATCAAACTCTCCTATGATAGATAATACATGGATACATTTGAAATTATCAGTGGCAAACAGAACTAAATATTGATTATGAGAGGATGTGATTATATGTACTGTATGTATTCACCAGGGGCAAATCTATCACTCACTGTACACTTATGAAAACTTTACAAGTCATGCACAGACCCAGGCCACTTGCTTCCATGTTGCTGATAATGTGGGCTGTATCACATATGATCCTCACACTGCAGAACAGTAATTAACTGCAGTGGCTGTATTGTGATTTGCATTTCATTTGTAATGCAAAATTGCTATTATTTAGGCCTACCTGCACATTAATGTTGTGGGAAAACTTCCCATTAACTTAATCTCCTTCATTTAACAAAGAGTGCCATCTATGCAGCCAATTAGACTTGGAAACCCTAAAATCATATTAATATAAAGTCGTAAAGTCTCAAAGCTTCATACTAAATGACTTGTTGCTTATGCCGATACCTGAAATTCTGTGGGATTCTTCTTAGATCAGGTTTGTGGCTCTATGACTTAGGAACACTACAAAGGTTTATAGTAACCATTTTAATGCAAGAGTCACATTTCTGACAGCCCAACAGACGGTTGCTTTACAAATATGTTCAGCATCACTTATTTTGTATAGAAAATCCACCTTGGCAAAAACCTGGAGCGCAACACAAAGAATTTGCTCCGAACTCAGGGCTTGCCCACGAAAAAATGTACTCTGAAATTTGACAGTAGAACCATGAAGTGGCCAAATTACCAACAAAATTCATAGTACAAACTGATGGAATAATTCATGGTCAGTTTCATAGTCAACCAAGTTTTACAGTTGTTACTATGAAATTTCACAGTAGAACCATGAAGTGGCCCAATTACCATCAAAACTTCATAGTATAACTGTGAACGTTCACATTAAAACTGTCAAGAAATTCACAGTTTTGCTATGAAAATCACAGTAATTTTTTTCCTGGGTGTCCACGGAGTGTCATATGAGCGATTGAGAGCGTAGAAGATTGTTAATAGAAATGACCGACTGTGCTGAGAAACAGTAAGGCTCACACAGATAATCATCAGGGAACGAGGAAACATTAAAGCGGGGTCTGATCACCCTCTCCGTAGTGTTTGTGCTTCGATGTGCGAAACTCAGGGTTAGTTGAAGTAAACCTGCTAGCGAGTAGGTTAGCTTCACGGAGTATGTTGCCGGAGTAACTGACTCCAAGTCACACTGAACTTGCTTTGTGAAACCGAAAACCTAGAGTATCCGTAAACTCTGGGTCAACTAACTCTGAGTTTTCACTAAACCTGCTTTCTGAAATATCCCCCTGTTTGCAAAGAAAACCCGGCCGTCGATATGTTTGTAAACAATAGCCTGCCATGTGGCACTCGAAAGCTTTCTGGGAAAAGTAGTGCAGCTGTGGTGTAACGTTGGTCTGGAGGCATGAGACGAACTACATCTCCAAGAAGGCATTTGCTGTGTCGCTATTGGCTCAGAGGTGTGTGTGTGTGTGTGTGTGTGTGTGTGTGTGTGTGTGTGTGTGTGTGTGTGTGTGTGTGTGTGTGTGTGTGTGTGTGTGTGTGTGTGTGTGGTGGCAGCGCAGTGCTGTGTCTGTTTCTTTACACAGTGCTTTGTGGGTTAGTGCAGAGAGAAGTGGCAGCTGATGACACACGCACACAGAGCTTTTAACACGACCATCAACAACAGAGGGACATACTGTCTTTTTTAACATTTTAAAATAAATACAGGACGGACTTTTAGATAAATACAGATCGAAGTTTGGAATTAATCAAGGTAAGTTTTTGCTGCACCATGAGTTAACCGTTTAACCTTAATTAAAGTTTATTCTATTGTATGTCTCTTTATTATCTACTCTGTTCTATTTTATAGCGTTGTTAAACATGAACAGATAAACAGGTGGTGATAAATAAGTTGTCTAAAAGTTGAACATATTCTACTTTTTCTGTTTATCTATTCTCCTGTCCCTGCGAAAATAAAACAGCAAAGATCAGCATATGGTATGCTAGTCAACCAGCTTTACCAGCAAGACCAGCATGCGAGTTCACCAGCTAAACCAGCACTAACCAGTTGGACTGACATTGAACTCATAAGATCTTGGAGGCTAACCAGCATAGCAGCATCCAAAACACAATCCATCCTTGTCTTTGCTGCTTATTTTAGCAGGAGTGTTGTACTCCATACTGTTCATAAAAGTTTTAACAACATTAGCAATTTCACATTCAGGTGTAGACAATATCATAGTCTAGATAAAATGTTCAGGATGCTAAAGATGAAGCTTGAAATACGAATCAATTCAGTTCTACTCTGTTTGATTTTGTTTATGTAGTGTCTTTGACAATATACATTTGGATCTACAGAATATGATTCACATGTTGCATATATTAACTTTACAGGGTCTAAAAGATACCTAATAGATTTAGAATAGACTTAACTGTATAAATAACTACGTGTGCATGTCTACAGAATATGACCCTAATTTTCCTAAACCTAATGCTAGACTTAACAGGGTTACGCACATGCAAAAACCCTCTATTATTTCATCTATTCTTATCTATTCATATAGCACATTTGTCAGTATAACGAGTTTCATATTCATGTCTAGAAAAAATTACCCTCTTGTAGTGTTTTAAAAGGGGCACAACATTTTAGGCTAAGAGTTTCTATTTTAGAAATGTTTCTCTTATTTCTAAATCTAGCGTAGCCTACGAAGATTTTTGCCAAAAAAGATCATATTCTATTAAATAAAAATATATTATTTTATTTGGTCTTCTGTTCTATTTTATTATTTTGTGCCTCTTTTTATTCTGTTATTCTCTCTATCTCAATGGTATGATGATCATATATAATTATTTATCAGTCTTTTTATTAGAATGCACCCAGAAAACACAGGAAATTTGCATGTTCTATTAAAAAAACTGAAAAAAAAACTGTGCTAAAAAATATGTGACCTCCCCTTACACTTGAGTAAAAGCAGCATCTGGCAGCTTCATCAGGATGCCAAGTTGAGCCTTATACAGTCCCAAGAAGCTTGATCAGGAATGTTTTTTTGGAAGGCCAGCAGACAAGAAACCACATTTCTGGAAGGAGAAGAGGGTGAAAGGGCAAAGATAGGAAGGGATTTGAACAATATAATCAGCTTTACACTTGGATTGAGAGAATCCCTAATTCAACTTTCATAGTGTATTCATGGTTATAAAAGCCTAAAACTAGATCATATTACAGTCTAACCCCGTTATCTCGCCACCTGTGATGGCAGGACGGATTTCCCCGCATGCACCTTACCTTAAAAAGCCGCAAACCTCGGCTCTCGCCCTCGCCATTCTTGAAATGTGACAAAGGTTTTCCCAGCAATGAAATTTTAACCTGTTAAGCCGCCAAGTTTTCAGCCGACAGTAGGTCAATAGTTGTCACTTTAATCCTACTGACGGGGTTGCCTACACAGATTGCACTGTGTGGTAATACTGAGGGGTGTACTGGCCACACCCCCTTCTTGCCTACCCCATTTGTTAAAGATGCTTTTGGGCAAAACATACAATAAAATGAATAGAACCTGTACATGTTCACATTTATATACTTTGTAAATGTGATTACATGATCAGTAGGGCTCTGCTAGTTTGTCTAGCTTGTCTAGATTTTTGTAACTTCGTTAAGTCGCGAAACTCGCCTCTCACCAAAAATAGCCATGAAACAGAGGTAGACGAGATAACGAGTTTAGAGTGTATATTTTGGTTCATCTTGTTCCACTCTCCACTCTCGAGAATATAAGAATCTCAGCAGGCACAGCACACCATACCTTGAGGCAGAGTGGCTACAACAGTGAGGCCCTACCCAGTATACATATAGCGTTCGTAATAAAGCTCTTGGTGAGTGTATGTTTACTGGAGTGCTGCAGGCTGTTCATTTCTCCGGCCTGATGATGAACATAATCATTATCTTATTACACAGTATTATAGTATATGCTATTTTATAGCTGTAGGATTTCCGGGTTGTTTTTGTGACTGCCAGCATGGTTCCTGTAATTATCAGGGCAGAGATAGACCTAATTTATAAAGGCTTGTAGATATTTCACATCACTCCTCATCTTCACTCTCTGTAAGTGCATTAAGTTGAGTATAAACAGTGCCTTTTATAACCTACTATAAACAAGTCTTTGCTTTGTCCCATTTAGGGAGCTTTAAGGTTTATGTAATGATCTAGAACAGTAATAAAATACAGGATGAGAAGGATCATTTGGGGGAAACTTGCAACCTTGAAAGTTCCAGAACCCAAAACAGTCCAAATTACCATCATGGAAACCCTTTCCCCCTATACAAAACAAACTGTATGTTCACTAGGAAGCCATGTGGGATTCAAACCCTTTGTCTTGGCTCCATGTGCAGTTGTCAAGTCAAGTACCTTGAATACATTGATCTCAGCAGAACCACGTAGCAGAATTAAACCTGCTTCAACTCTGGCCATTTCTAAAACAAGCTCTTTGCTCTTTTACACTTGAGCTTGATGTTTCAGCTCTTTGTTCTTAACAGTTCTCTGGAACACTAGGAGGCGGCAGGTCACGTACGTCTTTGTGAAGCTAAACACATCTGCTGCCTATTCCTGTCTCAAACTGTCCCTGCACGTCACTACAGGTACTGTTCTGTAGGATAGCATGTGCTTTTCTTTAAGTAAACACACTATAAGCCAGTACAGGTGCATAGTAGCATAGTAGCAAATCAGGGACGTAAACAAAGCCTTCTCACGTTTCATTCTGTTAGACAACAAAGACACAAAGACGGACCATGTTAAACCCTAGTCACTTTTTTTGTCTTAATTCCATTTGTATCTTATGGTAATCTGTCTGTGTTTACACCGCATATTTCTTGGTCTAGGTCATGGAGAGCACAGGGCACAATTGTAAGTGTGCCCTGGCTGGTCAGGATGAACAGCCTCTGCTCATTTAGTCAAATGATTCCTGACTAGGACTGTGCTAAAAAAATAGATACAGCAATATATTGCGATATTTATTTTCATGATATACTACATTGATTTATGATCAAAATATCGATTTTTTTGAAGGAAGAAAAAAACAAAAGGCGACTTGTACACCATAACTTGTATTTAATATGTTTAATATTTTCAGTGAACTATGTGGAATATGCAATATGCATCGTATCGCAATGTATCGTGACCCACGTATAGTGATGCGAATCGTAATTGGACCATATAAACCAAACCAGTTTGGCATATTAAGGGGGAATGCAATCCCTCAAAGCTTTAAAAACAATTGTTTTGCATCTACAACTAGCAAGTGCTTTCAAAATCTAATCCTATATATTTATGATTCTACAGATTCTAATGTTTACAATGAATATAATGGGGGGGGGGGGACTGGGGAAATGTGTGGGAGTTCCACCCCTCCACCCCACGCCTGTTCTAAATGTGTGTGTGTGTGTGTGTTCTTGTGTTCTTGTTGTTTATTTAATACGACATTTAAAATAGAGTTTTAGATTTTTATTTTTTATAATGAAGCTATATTTAAGTAGTAAAAAAGTTCATTGGTTAAAGATCAATTGGAACTTTTCCTTTACTCTTTTCATTTTCATTCACTTACTTTTTTCATTTCTTATTAGTTATAAACAAGTAATAAAAGTAATTTAGCTGACTAATTTGAACGTTCTTAAACTTTTCCTTTAATGTTGTCGTTTCTTGTTCAACAGTTATGTTCCTTTTACCTACACAAGCTCCTATCATGGCTTAGTTTTAGCTTAGTGCTCTTGGGTTGTACGCTATTTGTGCCAGCATGAGGAAATATTCACTACGAAGAATCTCAAGCAGTTCTGTAAGTGGATGAGGACGTCTGTGAAATATTGCATGTGTTGTTCTGTTAGCAAACCACAAACTATGTTCAAGCCCTGTTGGGGCTGTCCAAGTTGTGGTTTGAATAAATCATGATGTCCAAATACAATTTGTTTGATACTGCATACTAGAGCGTCACGATCAAAAACGCCTGTTTGCTGTGTTAAGGATCTTAGTCTGATCCTGTCTCATTTCTCTGTCAGATTTTTCTCCAGGTCCAGCTTTTGCGGCCTCTGGCCTGATCCGTCTTGTCCGCCATGGTACTGATCCTGGGAAGAAGACTAAATAGGGAGGACTCAGGTGTACGTGAGTCTCCTGCTGTCAAGCGCAAAGTCCTGGAGATGGACTCCAAGACTCTGAGCAGCCACGACATCTTCGACTTTTCTTCAGGTCCGTGCCATGCCGAAAGCATCCTGCAGATGTTCAACGAGTTCCGCGACGTGCGCCTCTTCACAGACGTGGTCATCAGCGTGGAGGGGCGGGAGTTTCCTTGCCACCGCGCCGTGCTGTCAGCGTGCAGCAATTACTTCCGCGCTATGTTCTGTAACGACCACCGCGAGAGCCGGGCCATGCTAGTGGAGATCAATGGAATCCGCTCAGAAGCCATGGACACCTTTTTGCAGTATGTGTACACGGGGCGCGCCCGCATCACCACTGAGAATGTGCAGTACCTGTTTGAGACATCCAGTCTGTTCCAGATCGGTACCCTGCGTGACGCCTGTGCCAAGTTTCTCGAGGACCAGTTGGACCCCTGCAATTGCCTGGGTATCCAGCGCTTTGCAGACGCCCACTCGCTCAAGCAGCTCGCCAACCGGTGCCGCACCTACGCCCTGCAGAGCTTCTCCGATGTGGCGCAGCACGAAGAGTTCCTGGATTTACGACGCGATGAACTCGAAGAGTACATCGGCAGCGATGAGCTCGTCATTGAAAAAGAGGAGAATGTGTTCGAGGCCGTTTTGCGCTGGGTCTACCATGATGGTGAGCACCGGAGGAGCGACCTGCGTGATCTCCTCACCCACGTCCGCCTGCCGCTCCTGCACCCCAACTACTTTGTGCAAACTGTAGAGGGCAACCAGCTCATTCAGAACTCGCCTGAGTGCTACCAGCTGCTGCATGAAGCTCGGCGGTATCACGTGCTGGGCAATGAGATGATGTCGCCTCGGACCCGGCCACGCAGGTTAGACTAATAACAGCTGTTTGGATGATGTCACAGTATATTAACACAATGCATTTTTTTGAGTATGGGCAAATGGCACCACTTTTAGAAATCTAGCTTTACTTCATTTTACTAGTAATTGAGATCTCTGGGACCATGCTTCTCATCGTTACTTTATTCCAGAAGGCTTGTCGAGAACAGAAAATGAGTACCGAGCAAATCTTTCCCATAAGGAATAATGTAAATTGACTTAGTCCATTCCAGAACCTCTTAAAATCCACACTGTATAAGGCATTATATGCATTAATTGAGTTGTATTGTACATTGTCCGACAAGTCCATCATAATTAAATGTATCATGAACCCGAGGAGTTTGGTAAAGCGGTCTATACTGTATCATAACAGAAATATGAAGAGGATACTTATCATTACTTATCAAGTAAGTCAATGTTTAAAACACTTACATTAACCTACAGTTGGCCAAAGTCATTAACACAGAGCTTATTTCATAATAAAGTTGAAAAATGGAGTAATGGATTGAAAGTGAAAAGTAAAAGCAAAACACTTACTCTATTGGTGAACTCCAGGCACTAGAATAGGTCCTACGCTAACTAAAGCCTGTGTTCTGGAGCATTGGATTACTGTTTTACTTTCTGTTGGCTCTTATAAACTAACCTCTTTAGGACCCATAGAGACGTATTTGCACTAAGAATACAGTACTGTGGATGTAAAAATAAAGAAAAACACCATAAATATAGGCGAGATCTATTGTTAACCTGAATTACTGTGTACTTAATTGTGATTCGTGAATCGTGAACCATGAATCGAGTTTCAGCTGAAATGAGTCACGTGGCTCAACTATTACATGTTTAAGCAAGAGCGCAGAGGACCAAGACAAATTTTTCTAGTCAAAAAGGGCCGAGAACCGAATTCGACAAGTTCCAAGGTAGTCGAGAACCGAGCTACCCCTGTATAAAAAAACGGAAAAAACGGATACCTGTTTTTCCATTAGTGCTCAGAGTTGTATTAGAATTAAAACAACTACATTTCTTTTGTTTTTAGATTAATTCCTAATGGTTAAGCCCTGTGCTATACCCTTGACAACCTTTTGTCTTATTCTGTTTATTGTGACATTTATGGGGTGGAGGAAAACTCAAGCAATTGCTTACAGAGACAGTGGCCTGAAAACAAACCCCAGAGGGGATCTTGATAATATATTCTTCTACATATTGTTTACTTTCAGGGATCAGGTGGTACGTTTAGCGCTCTTAAAAGAACTGGAACGCTGAGATATGGAAATGGTTCGGTAGACCCTTTGAAATCCACCTAATGGCTAACAGTTATGAGTCTCCCGTGTTCCCCCTGAAACCTTGGAATTTGTCTGTTTTTGTGCGTGGTTTGTCAGCGTGACCTGATATCCTGCAGTCTTCTCAGAGTTCTCATGTCCTCTGTGGTGGCTGATTGCTACTGAGCCACTTTCTGTCGAACTATTGTGTGTGGCCATTGATGCGAGATGCTACCAAATAGTGCAGCTGTTATTTTTTTTTTTTTTCAGCTCAGCAGCACCTTGGGGCATGAAAACGAACAGAGGAAGGTTTTTTCTGGTAATGTTGTTCAACAGGATCTTTGATTGTACCTAAATTCCAAGAACAAAGCTATTAAGATTTTTTCCTGAGAGGTTCTTATGGAGTTTCAGGCAAAACTAGACTGAATGTGACCAGAAGTAATGAGGGTGATGACATAAGAGTAATGTGAGTAATGCATCCAAGCAACCAGAAAGAATGCTATCACACTTTCCACTGGTGCTTGAGCTAGTTCTTACTCAGGGAATCAGCAAGAGTTTTAATAAACATTACAAACAGGCACACATTTTTACAATTTAATAGCCAAAACGTTGTGTAATAAGATCTGGGAACTCAATAATGCAAAGCATAACAATTAAAAGAACCATGGATGACTTTACAAGCTGTACTTGTTGTTTTGGCAGAGGATTAGTTTTACATAGGAAGTTCTGGTAATGTTATTATTGCTGTAAGTTGAGCCCAGGCTGAATTTACTGTATCCTGTATTTATTAAATTTTCTTTTCACTGCAAGTTCACCTGTTGAGAGATTACACCATGTTTCCTTACCATACATTAGACTGTAGAAAATCCCAGGTAGAACAAACACACTCCAAATTCGCTTCAGTAAATATTTTTTATGAGTAGTTTCTCAAATGAGGCTTTTTATATTAATATTAACAGTGTAGTCCTTAGTTTGGGTCACCAGTAAAATGGTTGATCCTTTCTCAACTTGTACTATAAATTTACAAGTATGCTTTGCATAACATTTGTTTGGCCTGCATCCATTCGCATTTACAACGTCATTATTATTTTTATCATTACTATTGTTATCATTATTATTACCTTAATATTAAGATAATTGACTTACAGTCTCGTGCACGTTTCACTGAGTTTGCTCAGTTCCCAGCTGTCTCCTGAAATACCTGCTTGATTAAACACAACTGGAAAAACATTTTGCTGTCACTAAAAAAGACAGTTCATTCAAGTGTGTGTGTATGTGCGTGTGAGAAAGATTGTGCAAACAATGAATTGGATTAAGCGGGGTGTGGAATGTGACTGTGTGAATATAATAGCAACGAAAAATTAGAACTGCATATATTTTGGAAGTTGCTTACAAAGAAAAGCAGTAACTGATTCATAGTCGCATTATTGTTTGATTATACAGTAAGTACAGTTTACGCCTTAAATCAGAGATAATGTAAATCATCTAAAGTGTTACTCATCCAACATAAAATCCTTAGTCAAAGCAGATGTAGTTAAATAATCTTTCTTAAAACAAATAACATTAGTTGTGTTATGATTAGCATTAGCCATGTAACTACTAGTAAACACTTATTGCTTAGTCAGAGTGCTGATTCATTGTTGTTTTGTTGGTTAAGTTACTCCTTTAATAATGTTAAACTCCACACCCTGGACAGGTTATATTGGTGGCCATGTAAACAACTTGGTTTGTTCTAATGCTGAAATAATTCACCTTGAGCTTCTGATGTCACTAGCTTTTAAGAGTGAAGATTTTTTACATTTACAGCATTTAGCAGACGCCCTTATCCAGCGCGACGTACAACTGATACAACCTTACAATCCAAGCAGTTGTGGGTTAAGGACCCAACAGTGGCAGCTTGGCAGAGGTGGGATTTGAACCCTGTACCTTCTAGTCCAGAGTCCAGTACCTTAACCGCTAGGCTACCACAGTTTTCACAGACACACTGTTGGTGTAAAAGATCTAAAAATCCACCTGAATAAGAGTTCTGTTTTGGATTAGTACAATCTGTTTATGAGGTTCAAATGAACTTGTCAGATGATTGATGATTCTTTAGATCTGGGCTATTTGATTAGCCCTGCAAACCAGATCTGGCCCATTACAATCTTCTGATGTCACTGTTCCTTCGTTCCACATCCAGCAGCTTTTTTGGTGCTGGAACACATACAACTTTCAGACAGCTGAAACCAGAATGGAAAAACACTGTACATTAGCTACAGATGCTTTCTCTGGGAATGAGGGCTAAAAGTCTTTTGAGCAAGGGTGTGTATACACTTGGCAGGTTTGGTTAGAAAAAGACGAACCATGGTGCGATCACTCTGTTAGTGAGGTTCATTTGAACAACTGAGAAAGTTGCCATCTGAACCTTGGTGTGCACCAAAAAAGTAGATGGAGACATCCTTTTGGTGGGTTTCGGTGTACTGAAAAACAAATAATTGAACGTAACAGTTATAAGACAAATGTAAATCTGGTTATGTTATGGAACTCAAGCATACCTGCTTCTTCTCATTATAGGAGGCAAATATCAAAGTACATGTCAGTACAGGCATTGTAATTATCTCCTTGCAGTATGCATTCTTTTGTGTGCACAATGGAGGAGGTTTTAGTGCTGTTTTGTTGGAGGTATTGGTGAATTATCGGCTGGTAGATTTAATGTATTTATGTATTTATGTATTGTGTTATTATTAAATCCCAAAATGTTTCCTCTCTTTATCGGATTCCTTAATCTGATTACTAGATCGGAGTGTACTGTATACATGACCACTTGAATAATCAGGTAACTGCAGAAATCTGACTATGATCGGATTATTAAGTGAATGTAAACATTTGAATGTGAATGCAGTACATGTGAATGTAGCATTTTCTGCTCTGGTGTGGACCAAGTGAACCGAACTAGAAGTATAAAGGTTGCTATTTCAAGTAGGAATCTGGACCACGTGCTAAAGTATAGAGGCTTGCTGATACACACTGCCCTTGCATAATCATTAGACAGTATAAACACCTGCATTATAACTGAACCAGCCTAGATGAAGTCCATTTCCTTTTTGCATGTTTGCTCAGATAGAGGGAGGGACAAGAAGGAACAGCTGGTTTTTTTGTTTTTTTGTTTTTTTTTTCCGTTTTCGCTGAACTGAAGGACTTTGGAACTGGTCCCCACATGACTGGCAAATGTTGCGTCATCATTTTTGAGCAAGCATTAAACTGAAGTATAAACTGTGTTGTTCTGTGGTAGTCGGTGTAGATACCTAACCAGGAATGTGTTACACAGAGCGTACGTGCTTGATGAAAGAAGTTTGTTTTGTCTGCTTTTGAGAGGGAAAATGGTCTTGTTGTGAAAACATTCATGTTTATATAGTGAAAGGGTTAAGGCTTTGTTTAGACGGTCATCAGTTTGCAACAGACAAGCACCGCCTTTCCACTCCCTCTGTCTCCAGGCAGATAGGGGCTGAACGTTTCCTTATTTACAGGCGATCTGCTCATCATACTGTCATGATCATTATTTCTAATGACCTTATCCGAACAATTCAGTTCACTCTACAGCAAAAAAACACTCTGGTTATATCTAAATCGGCCTCTGATTTCCTGAATAGTTTAGTTATAATGCACTGGTGTTGACTTGGCCCAGCGGTGGCTCGCAGTTTTTGTATCCTTCCTTTCCGAGGGAAACTGGAGTTCAGCACTAACTTTGGCTCTCCCTCATCCGCTGAGCATTAACACAGAGCAGGAGAGAGAGACAGCTGTTTATAAGGGAAAGGGGAGGAGCAAGAATTGAGCTTGCACACAGTGTTTTGTGGACAGGGAGCTGCTGTTCCTTTCGGAAAGTTCACCTCTTGCTCTGGACTCTAATCTCGCTCGTTGTTCCATGCTATTCTTAGAACAGAGTCCAATCAGACAAGTGGAGAAGGAAAAAAAAGAGCCAAACAAACAGGTTCTGTTAATAAGTTACAACTGGGCATTGTAGCTTGAAGTTCATCTCAAGTGTGTATGCTTTGTACAGAAAGACTATTAAGAATATATTAACTTGTGTGTAAGAAATAACAAATTAGCCATGTTTACCAATAGCAGCACATTGGCATTCGATAGACTGTACACCAGTGATTAGTTGTTGGTTTGTGCAAAACATGTGAAGACCAGCATCAACAGATAGAGTGTGGGGGTGACAGGGTTTGAAGATTGATGAGTGGGAAAGGGTGTTGTTTGTTGTGGACAAAAAAAATCTTGTCACTGAAGTCACAAATATTGGGACGCTTTAACAAGGGTAAAAAATTAACAGACCTCACCTGTGTCACCTGTGTGGAATGCCAACATAGGACACCAACAAACTAAAATGCACGCCCTTAACAGAAGGCACACCTTTAAAGCGTGGGCTAAAAAGGACATAAACACAATATGAAAACAAAGGTGGAATCCTTACGTATTTTCTGGGAGCTTACTGCAGATTGAAAATATCCCTAAACCTTATGGTGAATAACTATGGAAGCTGTAATGAAGTGGGATAGTTTGTGTGCTTGTCTCCACAGCTACATACCAAACTGCTTACAACGATACATGGCAGGGTGGTGAGGTGGGTAGCTTTGTTGTCGCACAGCTCCAGGATACTGGGTTCAATCAACACCTATCTGTGAGTGGAGTATAGCACGTTCACTTAGTGTCTGCACAGGATTCTTCTGGATACTGGTTTTCAGCCTCCACCCAAAAACATGCCAGTATTTGAAAGACTACTCTAAATTACCAATAGGGTGAGAGTGTAATGCCCTGTGATGAACTGGCACTCTGTTTTTGAGGCCTAAACTCTTGTCTAGGAGTGTGCGATAATTAGACAATAATTAGACAGTAATTTGGCAGTTCATATCATGGTTCTACAGTATTCAAAAGTTGTTTGAACCAGTCTTTCTCAACCACCTAAACTGGCACCATGTCTTTCACGGTGTCAATGGTGACAGCATTTATGTCCTGCCATCTTGCCTTTGTTGTTGTGAATCAGTTTTTTGCAGAATGATTCCGCTAAAGTTTGCTGAGTGTGTTTTTGTGCTGGTACTTTGGCTGGTTTAAGCCTGTTGTGGACAGCTGACTCCCAAAGTTTGTCATAATCTTCATATTCTGCACTGTTTGGTTCACAGATGGTGAAATAAGTTAGTTGTCGAGCTATCTTTAAAGGCAATTGATTTCTGACAGTGTGCAGATTGCCCACATCTTTAGAGCAACATCTGTCTTTTCAATGCCAAACCACCTCCAACGATGTAGACTGCGAGTCTGGATGTGTCTGTATTTTGTCTCCTAGTGCATCATTTTAACTTCAGTCAGACGTTTTAGGTAGAACGCTCTCTGATTTATGGTCTTAGTGTGCTGCATGTACTCAGTGCTCACATGCACAGAAGTCTGTCCTACCTGGTTACAGAACACAGTGAATACATGGACACTTAAGGGTTGTGTTTGATTGTTTTTTGCAAATAACGTTGACGGTGCACATAGTTAAAACAGCAATTAAGATATTATTGTAGACGATACATATCGCACACCCCTACTCCTGACCTGCCACGACCTGGTTTGTTTTGTTTGTTGCTCTTCACTGAAAGAATAACTATATGATACTTAGCTTTTCATGACAACTTTTCACACGAATCTTAAAAGTAGATAACCAGAACCCAGACAATGATCAAGTATAATATTTTCGCAACCTTTCCCAGCCAGACGAGCGACAACAACTCTTTTTGTGAGGGCCTCAGAAATCTTTGTTCATGCCAAGAATAACTTCCACAAGTGTGCTGTGAGTATCAAACTTAGATCGATAGATCCCTATTCTTAAAATACAGATCCTACTCGCACCTGATTGTCATCTATTCCATTCACTGAGGACACCTGTCTATAGTTTCAGCTTCAAACTAGAGATTCACATCCTCTTGCCATTGACAGTTATGTAATTTTCAACTGTTTTCCTCAATAAATAAATGACCAGGTGTAGTATTTTGGTCACATTTGTTTAATTGAGGTCTTTTTGTCTTCTTTTACGACTTGTGGGAACATCTGATGATGTTTTAGGTCATATATATGCAGCACTACTGTATATGAACTAATATACCAATACCACAGCTAGATTCCTTATTTCAAGACACCCACATATGGGGGGAGGTTTTGGCTTGTTTCTTTGTGAGTGGGAACCCCTGGCAGTCAAACAAGTATAAAATCATTATGGTGGCAAAAAGCATTATATGTGGTGTTGTTTTATTAGAGTAAGTCTATCTCCAGGGATCTGATGTTGTTTTTCAACCAATCAGCATTTCTAGCGTGGGGGTGACATGTTATTTATGATTCAGGTCATTGACTTATAGCACATAATATGTCTACGAGCTAAACAAGGCAACGCCCGGAATATAAAGAACATTTTGCTAATGGGCAAATTCCTTCTCCGCCAGTCTGCTGTTGTTGTGCCCTTGGTTTTCATAAGCTCAGTTGTAAGTCACTTTGGATAAAAGTGTCTGCAAAATGTTGTAAATGCTCTAAATGCTGTGAACTCACTCACCTGTTGTGTATACATAATCGACTGGTGTCGCTATGATCAACAGGGGAGGCAGAACTGAGTCATCATTGGGATTCAAACTTCCTGATAAAAGATGAAAACTTAGACCATTGGTACTGTACGGTTTCGCAAAAGTTTAAGTTTGGCTAGCTTCATGGAAATGAAAGCCTGTTTCAGTGCTGTGTAAAATTTGATTGAAAACCCTTGACATGGGAGTTAAATGAGACATCGTTTGTCTTCCTGCAGGTCAACAGGATTTTCAGAGGTCATTGTGGTGGTGGGAGGCTGTGAAAGAGTCGGAGGGTTCAACTTGCCATACACCGAGTGCTACGACCCTGTAACTGGAGAGTGGAAATCTCTGGCCAAACTTCCAGAGTTCACCAAGTCTGAATATGCCGTGTGTGCCCTCCGTAATGATATACTGGTCTCAGGTAAGCATAACGGTTTGAACTGCTGTCTCACAAGCAGGTTTTTCATCTACTAAGGACTTTTAATTTTGAAAAAAGCGCCAGAAAAAACCCGAATGGAAAAAGTCCTAGGATGCTATGACGGGGTGGAAAAGTTAGAATATCTCTAAGCCGAAATGTGAAAAACGGTGATGGAAAAAGTTTTTTTTCTTTTCAAATAAATGATGATGTATCTATTAGGGGTCATGCTTTGGGAACTGAAATTTGACGAGTTCCAAGGTGGTTGAGAACCCGTGGTACCACTGTATATAGTTTTAGTTACTAATTGCCTCTGAACGGAACTGAAGCCAGTTGCCACATGTTGCTCTGAATTCATACATATTGCTACCCAAAAACTAGCTAATTGTTAAAGCTCAAATTATGGCTGCTACAAACTACAAACTGACAGTCATCCTGTAACTGTTAGCTGTATAGCAGCAACAGTAATGTATGCAGTGGTAAGGAATATTGTTTTTGGAACTCCCTAGCAACATTCCAGACAGTAGAGGGGGCTCTACAGATGACTGAAGATTGTAAACAGTGTGACAAGTGTAAAGAGAATGTGTGGCATACAAAACTTGTACACAGTACAATAAGTTCTACAGAACAGTGTGGGGGAGTGCGCCATGCATACAGCACAGGTCATGGCCACTTTAAACGAGCGAGCGAGTGTAGAGGTAAGCTCAAAAAAAAAAAAGTTCATAGGAAGAGGAAGGAGGGAGGAAAAATTAGATGGTGTTTCAGACATGTGTTTACAAGGGCCATGTGCCAAGAGCTCAGGCACGTTTATGTGTCACGTCAGCGCTTCTCTCTATTTGTCCTCTTGCTGTTTCTGTAATTTCTATAACGTATCTCTCTCTGTTTCTTTCAAAACTCCTATCACTCCATCGCCGAGTACCATAAAACCCTTCACGTAATAATTTTTAATCAAAGTCATAATAATAGAGAACTGTCAGACACTATGTACTTTTCATATATTTTGTGCACCACAACTGATTAAACATTTGCAAAATATAGCCCAGCATTAGACTGTTGCTTTAGCAATGGTATAATGACCATATATTATTATTTCTCAGTCTCTTTATTCTGATACAACAAAAAATACCGGACGTATATACACAACATTTCAGAACAAAATGGCTTTTTACAGACCATACAGAATGCCAGTATTTAGTGTGACCAATCTGTTGGCGCCAAGAAATATCTTGAAGTCTTTTTGTTTGTTTTTTTTTTTTTTTGTTTTTTTTGTTTTTGTTTGTTTTTTTTTTTTTGTGTTTTTGTGTTTTTTTTTTTGTTTTTGTGTTTTTTTTTTTTTTTTTGTTTTTTTTTTTGTGTGTTTTTTTTTTTTGTTTTTTTTTTTTTTTTTTGTTTTTTTTCCAGCATTAGACTTGTTGCTTTAGCAATGGTATAATGACCATATATTATTATTTCTCAGTCTCTTTATTCTGATACAAACAGAAAATACAGGACGTATATACACAACATTTCAGAACAAAATGGCTTTTACAGACCATACAGAATGCCAGTATTTAGTGTGACCTCTGTTGGCGCCAAGAATATCTTGAAGTCTTTCAGGGAGACTGTCCTGAAGTTTTCCGAAGTAATCTTCTGGTATATTATGCCAGGCTTCTTTTAGCACTCCCCAGTTTTTCTTTAGATTTAGGCTGCCTTTTATTTCTTTCTCTGTCCACGTGATCTCACTCGGCCTCCATAATATTCTGGTCTGGACTCTGTGGATTTATTTATTTGCCTTTATTTTCTAGTTGCATTCCAATAAAGAGACCAAGAAATGGGCTTTCTTTGTGTTGATTCGTCAGTCACTAGCAGTATCGTTTTCATTTACTTGTCCTAACTAGTCTCTGGTCTTAACACTTTTCAACTGAGTCATATTTACACAAAGCCTGAGGAAAGAATAGAAAAACAGAGAAAGATATGAGGTTATACAAAGTGGTGCTGTAAGCTACAGTGCGTGTTCAGCAAGGATACAGTGTACATTCTGCTTAGCCGTTGAAAGATTTGCATTAACATTGAATGATTTGAATAACGAGACAACATGAATATGTGTTTTGCCAAAATAAATGCTCAGACCATCTATTTTAGTTATGCAAGTTCCAACTTGTGCATTGCTCTACAAGAAATATCAAATTAAACTATCAGCATGGAAGTTCTTAATATGTAAGGGATAAAATAACTTTAGCTAACAGTATCTATTGTTGTCTTGACAGTTGTTAAGGTACTGGACTATGGACCAGAAGGTCCATGGTTCAAATCCCACATCTGCCAAACTGCCACTGTGTTGGGTCCTTGAGCAAGACCCTTAACCTAGAATTGCTTGGATTGTAAGATTGCATCAGTTGTAAGTCACTCTGAATAAGGGCGTCTGCTAAATGCTGTAAATGTAAATGTAAATTCAGACAAACCTTTTCCAACTTTAATTGCCCACCGGACATATCCCAGTTTCCATCCTAGGGTGGCTTTCAACTTCCCTGACCTATACAAAGGCACACAAAGTCTAATCGTGCTTTTCTGACAACATGAGAACTTCTATTACATGTTCCATTATACTTTTGAGACTATTTTGTCATGGATAGACAAGACAAATATAGAGCTTTAAGGTAGAAATACACAATAATTTACTAAACCTGATTGAAAAACGCCACTGCACATCAGCATAACAACCTCACCTCAACTTTGAAAAAATGGTGGAGGGGGCATCATGGTTTGAGGCAACTTGCACTCATTAAAGGAATATCAATGTCCATCATATGGAGCCTAAATGAAGATAGAATGCTCCCTGCCCTATTGCACAGTACTGAGTCAGGACCTAGTGTATCTCTTACTTCCGCAGAAGTCTGAAGACTCACCTTTTCAGCCAATACCTGGGATAATGTCTCTTCTGTTCTTTGTATTTTTGTGGAGCAGCTCTTGTCAGCTTCTCCTCAAGCACTTCTTATTTATGTGACCTTAGGTCAAACTGAGAACTTGCTTGTTAGTAGCATTAGTTTCTGGTCTGACTGATAATGAATAGTTGGAGATCAAAGAATACTTGCATTATGGCACCTTCAACAAAAGTCACTCTGGATAAGAGCATCTGAGAAATGACTAAATGGAAATGTAAAATGAACCACGGTTTATTTACTTTTAATGAGTCCGTGTGTCTAATCGTTTCAGGGGGTCGAATCAACAGCAGAGATGTGTGGATGTACAACTCTCAGCTCAACATCTGGATCCGAGTGGCATCGCTCAACAAGGGCCGCTGGAGACACAAAATGGCTGTTCTGCTGGGCAAGGTATGTAACTGCCAAACCAGGCCAATAATTCTGTATTTACAATTTGACAAGTCTCCAAAAAGTTGCCCTGGTCATTTAGGACCAATATCAACTTAGCTCTGAAGCCACACAGGGTAGTAAAATGTGACTGCTGAGTGCTAAAACCCATCAAAGCAGCCAAGGTTGCCTCTGGAAACAAGGTCAGATCAAGGCCTGCAGCTCTGGTGCTTCGCTATTCCCATGGCCGAGCAGCTGCACACAAGACTATGATTAGTATTATTATCACCAACGTTAGCTAGGATTCTGCACCTACAGCAGAATCAGCTCATGAGGAGTTCACTGTTTTGTGAGATTTGAACAGATTTTCAAATGTGTTTGAAACACCAGCTTGGCTATCAGTTTAAGGCTAACAAGTTTCCGCACATTAAGGCAGATATCAGCCTGGTCTTGTCCCAGCAACTGAACAAACAGAGTTTTCTACAGCAATTTCAATGTAAAGGCAGCTTAATCCACAAAAGCTACAGACCTGACGCAGGGTTTGCCATAAACAAAAGAAACAGAGGTGTGAGAAACAGCTTTTCTTTGGTGCATGGCAGGATATAATGCTTCTTTTATATAGCTTTTTCGTTTTTGATGCACTTTGCATAGACATCACTGGCATTTCCTGTAGTGCAAAAGAAGTGTTTGCTTGTTTTGTTACGTATAATGAAACTCATTTAACCTTTAGACGCTTTGGCACCATCAACGCCGACTGTCTAATCTTCCGTCTGATCATCTGTATCTTACTTAAAGCTATATACCCTCACTTCATGCTACCACTCGCTCCGGGACTCTTTTTCTCTCTCTCTTTTAGATCCTGTCTTGCTTACTTTGCCCTCTGGCCAATTAAACATTGATATAATTTGAAGCTCCACCCTGTGAGTCACTTCGTTGGTCCCACATATTTTTTTTTACATATGATTGATCTCCATCACAGTTCTTACATGAATAGTTATGTGAAAAAGTAACTAATCATAATTATATGATGTGGTTTTGAAACTGCCGTCAAATATCAAAATCACGGACAAAATGATGGACTGTGTTGCGTATATGACATCTGAAAGGCAGATGTCCCCATGCTGTTGTGAAAGATCAGCTCTGTTTTGTTTTTGCTCCAGGGGAGGCAGAATTTCAGAATAGGCTCAGAGCCATGTTTTAACAAAACTTTCTTGTGAGCAAACAAGGGCTGCTTGTGCAATAACAGATCACAACATGGTGTTGGTGGGGTCCTGCTCTGTGGCAATAAATGCTTCATTCTCTAGAGGTTTACTATTTTATTTTGTCTTTTCTTCCTCAATCCAGTCCAGTTCTGATATTAAAAAATCATGCAATTTATCCAGCGCTCATAAGAACATGATGGAAGACTTCAGGGAAAAGTAACTTATGCACCACCATTTATGAATCCTGAAATATATTTATTGATTTGACTCATAGATTGACTGTCTTTATCCATCCAGGACTTTAACACTCAAATACCAGTTTTGTGAAGTCCAGAACTACTGGGTGACCAGCAGAATAATTAACATTTAAGTTATGTTCTAGACTTCTCTTTATTGCTGCTAGTTACCGTATTTTTCGGACCATAAGGCGCACTTAAAATCCTTTAATTTTCTCAAAAATCGACAGTGCGCTTTAAAATGCGGTGCGTCTAATGTATGAATTAATTCTGGTTGAGCCTTCTGACCTAGAACCGATTGTAGATGGTACACGGCGCTCATAAATCTGTCAAAAGTTTTAGCACGGTCTTTGGTAGGTTACGAAGCTTACGACAACCGTAGTGCACAGCATAGCGGAGTAATACGATCTGTGCTTCACCATTACGGTGTGTGCATTCATTCATTTATTTTCTAAGCGGATTTCAAACACAACGCTATCAGTCACGCAGTACAACATGGACATAGAGCAGCTGTGAGAGAATTCAACATTAACGAATCAATGGTACAGAAGTGGAGGAAGCAAGAAGACGCCCTGCGCCAGGTAAAGACCAAACTGAGCTTCCGACGGAACTTAAGAGTTTTGTTTAATTTCATGCGTCTTATAACCCGGTGCGCTTTATGTATGAAAATATACCCGTTAGCAGCCGATCGTTGATATTTCGCCTTATAACCCTTATAGCGCTTTATAGCCCGGAAAATACGGTAAGTTGATCTGTTCTTGCCTGGTCGAAACTTGGGGTGCGTTTATACTTGTAGTTTGGTTCGCTTGGTCTGGACCAAAGCAGAAAATGACACATGTACTGACTGGACAGGTTCTTAGATGTTTTGCAACCGTCTGTGCTAAACATGCTTGTGGGATTTCTTAATTTGTGCTGGAATTGTTACTGGCTGACAGATAATTGTTATTATAAATGACAGAACTCCTACAATTTAGAAAAGAGTACCAGGATGTCCTCGGTTTGAACACAAAAGAACGATGTGTAATCGGCAACTCCTATACACCTATAACGAGAAGAACCAGGTATGATTGAGAATTTTGTTCATTTAAATGAAAGAATAAAGTACAATTCTATAACATAGCCAGAATAGCATTTGTTTTATAATGGTTACATCAAGGTATAGACGTTATTTTCAATTATATGTTTGTAGGGTCGCTTCCTTCAACATCGCATCGTGCTTGGTTTGTATACGCATCATTGGTCATTGGTTCCTACGTCAATCGAAATGCACCAGATTTTGTTTGGAAGTGGACCAAGACTCACCTATTCAGGTGGTGTTGGTCCGCTTGTTTGGTACGCACCAAGGTTTGGATGGCGTTCACACTTGTTCAAATGAACTGCAATCACACCAAGGTTCATTTTAATGGAACCATCTGTTCAGAACTCCTTTAGACCAAATGTGGTTCAGTTGGTGTGTAAATCCAGGTAAATTTGATTGTGAGGAGGTTATACAGTGGTGCTTGAAAGTTTGTGAACCCTTAAGAATTTTCTATATTTCTGCATAAATATGATAAAACATAATCAGATGTCCTATAAGTAGATAGAGAACCCAGTTAAACAAATGAGACAGAAATAGTATACTTGATCATTTATTTATTGAGGGAAATTATCCAATATTACACATTACTGTAATAGTGGCAAAAGTATGTGAACCTCTAGGATTAGCAGTTAATTTGAAGGTGAATTAGTCAGGTGTTTTCAATCAATGGGATGACAATCAGGTGTGAATCGGCACCATGTTTTATTTAAAGAACAGGGATCTAGCAAAATCTGCTCTTCACAACAAGAAAAATAGTTTGGACTCCACCAATACACAGTCAGACAGATTGTGTACAAATTGAGGAAATTCAAGACCATTGTTTCCCTCCCCAGGAGTGGTTGACTAACAAAAATCACTCCAAGCGCAAGGTGTATAATAGTTGGCAAGGTCACAAAAGACCCCAGGGTAACTTCTAAGCAACTGAAGGCCTTTCTCACATTGGCTAATGTTAATGTTCATGAGTCCACCATCAGAAGAACACTGAACAACAATGGTGTGCATGGCAGGGTTGGAAGGAGAAAGCCACTGGTCTCCAAAAAGAACATTGCTGCTCGTCTGCAGTTTGCTAAAGGTCATGTAGACAAGCCAGAAGACTATTGGAAGAATGTTTTATGGACGGATGAGACCAAAATAGAACTTTTTGGTTAAAAAGAAGCATTATGTTTAGAGAAAGCAAAACACTGCATTCTAGCATAAGAAACTTTAAGAAACTTATCCCATCTGTGAAACATGGTGGTGGTAGTATCATGGTTTGGGCCTGTTTTGCTGCATCTGGGCCAGGACGGCTTGCCATCGTTGATGGAGCAATGAATTCTGAATTATATCAGAGAATTCTAAAGGAAAATGTCAGGACATGTCAGGACATCTGAATCTCAAGAGAAGGTGGTCATGCAGCAAGACAACGACTTTTGCCACTCACTAACGTAATATTGTATCATTTTCCTCAAGTATAACATGTTTGTCTCATTTGTTTAACTGGGTTCTCTTTATCTACTTTTAGGACTTGTGTGACAATCTGATGATGTTTTAGGTCATATTTATGCAGAAATATAGAAAATTCTAAAGGGTTCACGAACTTTTAAGTACCCGAATGACAGAATGACAAAATACTCAAATTGTGGGTAGCCTTAGGAAGTACTGTTTGAGGAACATGAAATACATTAATAATTAGAAAGTTAACTGATTCATTAGCCTTTAAACATCTGGACTTGGCTACAGTTTGTTGTCATAAATACAGGCTGGATACTGACTGGAAAAACAAGACCTGAGGCGCGTGATGTTGATGCGTCTGGTGTAATACTGCCTATTGATTTCTAATGTTAGGAAAGAATTCATCTTTAGCCTGTTTGTGTCATAGCCTATGCACAGCATGTCCATATAAACGTCACAGGACGTACTGCCTTATATTAGTCATTCCTGCCTTAGTGATCAGACGTCTTTGTTAATCACGTGCGTTTAGCCTCGCGTGAGAGCCACGTTACCGGTCCATGTTTAAGTGCCGCCTCCAGCTCGACCAGTTTTCAGTTGGAATCTGCTAGTGTCAACATGTTTACTTTGCCACGCTGTAGCTCGCCGACTTCCTTCGCTTACGGCAGGAACAGATCATTAGTGCCTCAGGTGGGCTTTGACTCATAGTTCAAGGGTAACAGACAGATTAATAAATGTTTACAGTTGACGTCGGTTGATTCGTTATTAAAAAGGAACTTGTAATCCTGGATGAGTAATTAACTTTCAGAACTGTGTGAGATCTGTAGTTCTCTTTAGCAGAGCCCAGGATTAAACAAGCTGTAATAATAGGTATAAACACACACTTACTTTTTTAAAACCCTTTTGAAAGCTTTTAAGGTTAACACTGGGCTATAAAATAGGCTTTAAAGCTTGGAATTTCTCTTGAAGTCCTCAGTGTGATGCAGTTAAGAGCAGATGGTGGAAGATTTTAATTTTGCTGACAATGCAGCCCTTTATTCATAACCATGCAACCCTTACCTAAAAAGAGGCCTACTGCAGTTGGGCATTGATAATTGATATATGTGGGTGAAACCAGCAGATTCCTTAAAAGTAACAGCATAGCTGAAACATATATACAGTGGGAAGTGAGACTACAAAAGTCTGAGACCACTACTGATCTAATTTTTATACTGTAACAGGATGAATGACCCAAAGACCCGCTATATGTGTACATACTGGAAAAGGTGCAGCAATTTAATTTTGTATGAATTTGAAATCCATGTAAAACTGTACCTAAATATAATTGCGTTCCAAACTTAGGAGGATATAAAAATACACTGAAATTTTCCACTGAGCTTCTAAAAGCTGCAAAATAAAAAGGAAATTGAAGTTCAGTTTTGAAAGCGGTAAATCTGCATTCATTGACAGTCCATGTCAGAACATGTAAACAATGAAAAACATTGATAAGGACACTGATGAGTCATTGGATTTCCAACTTAACTGGCTTTAACCTATAAAACTACACCTGTCTACAGGATAAGCCAAGCCATATTAAAAGGGTTTCTTGTGTCCATGGTTGCCATATGTGCCTGACCAAAGCCACCTTAAAAACCCCATAAACAGCCCAACAAGCAGCCCATTGGCCAATAATTCACTGAGCTAACACTGATCCAAATTTACAAATACTAGATATAGTAATGAATCCAAAAAAGTCCAAATTCCACGTACGTAACTGCAGTGTACTTTAGTAGGAGATATTCAAAATTGTAGAGAAGTACACAAGCTTTCCAGAGGAACAGGATGTTTTGGAAAGCCTTAACTGTAACATATAGTAGTAATAAATTCACATAACCGCATTTGAAACGTAACCCAATTCAGAACTAGGGCTGTACTAAAAAAAATGGGTGCAGCAATATATTGGATATATATCGCAATATATCACAGCATGGAATTAAACGGAGCGTAATGGCTGCCACACACTTTTGGGGAGTAGCCAGAAGGCTATTGGAAGAATGTTTTGTGGACAGATGAGACCAAAATAGAACTTTTTGGTTTAAAAGAAAAGCGTTACGTTTGGAGAAAGGAAAACACTGCATTCCAGCATAAGAACTTTATCCCATCTGTGAAACATGGTGGTGGTAGTATCATGGTTTGGGCCTGTTTTGTTGCATCTGGGTCAGGACGGCTTGCCATCGTTGATGGAACAATGAATTCTGAATTATATCAGAGAATTCTAAAGGAAAATGTCAGGACATCTGTCCATGCACTGAATCTCAAGAGAAGGTGGGTCATGCAGCAAGACAACGACCCTCAGCACACAAGCCGTTCTACCAAAGAATGGTTACAGAAGAATAAAAATAATGTTTTTGAATGGCCAAGTCAAAGTCCTGACCTTAATCCAGTCGAAATGTTGTGGAAGCACCTGATCAACAGTTACTGGAAACGTTTAGTTACAGTTATTGCTGCACAGGGGGGTCACACCAGATACTGAAAGCAAAGATTCACATACTTTGGCCACTCACTAATATGTAATATTGGATCATTTTCCTCAATAAAAAATGACCAAGTATAATATTTTACCTCATTTGTTTAACTGGGTTCTCTTTATCTACTTTTAGGACTAGAACTCAAACAGTTAGCTGCAGTCATTAGCCTGCTTGCTTATGCTCCCAGGTCCTTAGTAAACTTTAACCAGTTGAACACAAGTTGAGTGTCCTATGTCATAAGAACTCATTTCTTTCAGCACACCACAAAACAGGGATCAATGCTGTCTCCTCAGGACAGAGATAAGCTTAGATGTCTTTGTGTTATTATTTGTACCATTAATTGCACTCATATCCAGTCTTCTTAACAGTGTTGTGCTCGTTCTGGTTCTTCCTGATCAACCTGCTGTATTTCTGCTCTTAAATCATCATGTGTACGGAAAAGGAAGATCTGGAAATGATAGTGGATGTGCATTTCTTACATTGTTTGCTGTAATTACAATGGTATACAGGTATGTGCCGTTTATAGTTCAAATTACGTCCTGTGAAACTGGACATTAACGGGACATTACCGTAGTCACAGTCTTTTTAGGGTACTCTAAAGTAAATATACAGGGTATTTTTATACATCAGCTGAGGTAGAATAGTTTTTAGTCATCATGAGTACACAACATAGGTTTTTGGATTTGTGCTTCATTTGGCTTCAGGAGAACATGTCAAGCTTCACTCAGACAGCAAGCAGGACTGCATCTGGGTTCCTCTAGTTGTGCAGTAACTTAATTCAGTTTATGCTGTTTTCATGCAGGTCTATGCAGTGGGTGGTTATGACGGACAGTCACGTCTCAGCAGTGTGGAGTGTTATGACTCTTTTTCAAACCGCTGGACCGAGGTGGCCCCCATGAAAGAGGCGGTGAGTTCCCCGGCTGTAGCCAGTTGCGTCAACAAGCTGTTTGTCATTGGGGGAGGCCCAGACGACAACACCTGCTCTGATAAGGTGAGCTGTAACTCTTGCAGAAAGCGTACATGATATTTGATGATCCATGTTATCCCAGCCTGATTTCACAATATTCCGTATGTATCTGAATGCTTGGTTTTCTCTGTTTTGAATTTCTGTCTTATGTAACGTTGTTGTAATGGCGAGAAAATCTCTAACCACATAGTTCTTATTTTGTTTTTCAAATTTCCCAAACTGGAGAACTTTCCCTAAGGCATAGTGGCAACCATTTGAATTCACAAAACCACAACTTCTGTCAAAGAACTGCTCTTACACTTCCATTTTCTATTGTTTTCTTACTCTGGCATGTTTAGTCTAGACACTATTGTGTCTCTTTTGTCACTGACAAAGTGTTTGCTCTTTTTTGAGGAGCAATTGCAGAAACCTGCTTATTATCTTTTATGTTTGAGATCGCTAAATATGCTTCACAGCAACAGCGTTTTCCTCCTGTAATCATGCCTCCAAAACAACATGAAACTCTCACACACATATCACACATTGCAAATATGTTGCTTCTATTAGGTTTGGCTTTTTTGTACTTTGCAAGCGAACTCTTCCGTAATAACCCATGCAAGTTATGACTTAATATGGTAATTATGTGTAGTCATTAATCAGATTCTGATATCATGTTATGGTCAGAGAGCTTCAAAGCAGTGAAACCTTATGTTACATTTGAACGTTCCTAGTTTTAATCTCATTTACTAAACATGGTTACCAGAAATCCTAATCCAGTTTAATGGGATCACATTCCCTTGAAGCCAGTTCAGAGCTCTGCATCTTAGACACACATCATCTCACCAAAGGTGGGTTACGAATAAGGGAGGCTCAGCATTTGAAAGCACTGTGCCACCAACTGAGCCAATCTGGACTGTATCTAGCCTCTGTCTGTTGGTCAGATTGTGTCCCCCTGTTCTACCAGGAATGAGTTCCTGGTTCGTGTCTTTATCTGTTGGACCCAGTCAGTCAACAACTCTTGTCTAGTTGTTAATTCCCTGTTGTAGACATCCCAGTGTGTGACTGAGCCCTGGTACTGTCTGTGTTTGTTGTTCTGCATTGCCAAAGCCTACAACCGTCCAAACATTTACTCGTGTACATTTACTGGCTTTTGTACTCTCATTGCATGACTAATCTTTTAATAATCATATAGTTACTGCTTGGAAAAAAAATCATGGTGTGTAAAATGTTTCATGGAGTGTTTCCAGAAGAATGCCTGTCCACAACCACAATACAATTACAGCCTTTCTTTGTTCTTGCTCCCAAATTGTTCTGTGGCTGTATTGTTTTCCGTACCCGGATAATAGAACGGTCTCGGCCCAACTTTGTGTTTGTCACGAGATGTATGAATTTGGTGCTGCCCTCTAGTGACAGTGTGCTGTAAAGCCAGTATGACCTGGATCTGTCAGGCCACAGCTGATATATTCTCCAGGTGGCTGTGTGGAGAGGAACTCTCTGCAGCAGATGTTTGGGGGAAGACTGCAGATAATTTTTATACGATTCAGACTGCAAGCCAGAAAGATTACTTTTATTTAACCATATTATTTATAGGATGTAATTTTGACTTATTTACCAGATCAGTTCTTTCTTGCACTGTGCTTTGTTTGTTTCTCAGTCTTTTTTACAATACAATCTTATATGGGAAGGGTAGCAGCCAAGAAACTACTTTTTTCATGTACGCCACCCAAGGAGGTTGGGTCCCTTTTTGAGTCTTGGTCCTTCCAAAGGTTTCTTCCTTATAACGCTTAGGGAGTTTTTCCTTGCCACTGTTGCGCTAGGCTTGCTCAATTTGGGATTGGCTGTAGATATTAGAAGATAATTTAAGCTATGTATGAATATATGAATGGATGGACTGCATTGTGTCAACATCTCTGTGTACCCACTTCACCCCTGTGGAGTTAATGAGGTGGTTACGGAAGTTAAGTAATGATGAACTGTTATGACGAAGCCCTCAGAGAAGTTTCCAATTGATAATTACAAGTTTGACAAAGATGGCAACCGTTTTCAAAGTAGGACACTTGTAATTACAGTAATTGTGACATGACGTGAGTCCATGTTCAGACATGTGAGCAGTGGGCAGAGACTTTCTTTGTGTGCTCATTTCTCAGTTTTTCCGGTCTTGCCAAGGCAGGGCTCTGTTCTGGGTGGTGATTGGCTGCAGTTGATTGTGTGGGTGCCATTAAGCGATGGCTTTGCATTCATGCAGACAGTTTGCAGGAACTTGTTTGTCACCTTCCCCCCAGTCCTTCCTCTGTATGTGGTCTCATTCCAGCTGAGTGAAGGAGGGGGATGGAAATAGACACCGCTTGTGTGTGTGTGGTTCATTTCACAAATTCTGACCCTTCCTAATCTACATCAGTTCAAATACAAAGCTTCTTTATGAGACTAGATTCCAGTTATAGTAGGCTGATTGAAATTTTGTGACCCACTAGTACTGCAAACCAACCAATCAGCAGTGGACCACTTCATCTTATACATTTGCCCCACTTTTTTCTTTAAACTATTGGTTTAAATTACCCAACATTCCCCTGCCACATCCTCAGCCCCTCCAGTGACACCCTGACGTATGGTCACCAACTGATTATATCAGAATGTGTGAATGAATCTGCATGGAAGAATGAACCATGCTTCACATATCCAGCCTCCATTTTTGGAAGCGTCTCCAAGTTAATCCATTGTCTGGCCTGAGACACCCTGAGACACACCTAGTCATGTTTGTGGTGCACTCGGACATGCCGGAGCCACCATTTAGAACTTGAACACTGTAGTCTCTGCAGTGGTGGGATAGCATGGTGGTGTAAGGTTGGAATGCATCTGTTAAGGTTTGTAAGCACAAACTCAAGGAAATACACCTGTTTTGAGGCTGGAGATAGTATCATGACCAAACAGAGGTTTATTTAACCAATTGGGTTGGAAAGAGAACCAGATCAAGGCAGTGGCAGCGACACAACAGACAACAACAGCATTCAGCAATGGTTTAAGATATCCAGGGACACCCATATAGGAGATGGGCTAAGGCCAGGTAGAGGCCAGCCGTCGTACCTTCAGGTCCAGAGCCGGGAACACAGAGAAAGGCGGATCTTCCAGCTTAGTGCACAACTGTGCAGGTTATCAAAGGTCCAAGGGCCGGGAGTGCACACTTAGACCCAACCAGGGCAAATACTCCTGTGCTGAGATCTCACTGCGGTGTTAAGTAGCACGTCTCATCAAAGGTGAACTCGCTGCAGGTGGAATCATCAGTTGGCACGCGAGAAGTGCAGGGGTGCACAGGTGCAGCAGGAGAAGGCTGACACTGCGTTAGTGAAGGCGGCTTCAGAAGTAAGAAGGTGATAGGAAAGACAGGAAACGAGAAAGAAAGTGGAAAAAATGGAAAGAAATACGCAAACCAGCCGGGGTTCAAATGGAAAACGGGTATCTAGGAACGAACTCTAACATGATATTAAAGAGATGTTTTGATAATAAGGACATGTTCAGTTTAGTACGTGTCTTCCTTCAGGTCCAGTGTTATGACCCAGACTCAGACTCCTGGTTGCTGAGGGCCAACATCCCCATCGCCAAACGCTGCATCACAGCCGTCTCGCTCAACAACCTCATCTATGTGTCTGGTGGGTCTGACCAAATCCATCTACTGCTACGACCCCACTGAGACTACTGGATGCACGTGGTGCAGACGTTCAGCAAACAGGTACTTCACTAAGCCTAGGGGTTACTAGCTAGGAGCGGTAAGTGAACTCAGGTTTATAATATAACTGTCTCTTTTGGTCTGTCTGTAGGAGAGCTGCGGTATGTCAGTGTGTAACGGGAAGATCTACATCTTGGGGGGACGAGGCGAGAGTGGTGAGGCATCTGACACCATCCTGTGCTACGACCCAGCCACGGGGATCATCACAGGTGTAGCGGCCATGCCGCGGCCCATCTCCTACCATGGCTGTGTCACCATCCACCGCTATAATGACAAGTACTACAACTCGTGACCGTGAAGGCACGCCTCCTCACTCCAACACGTGTAGATTTCCTGAGCCGACCGTAGCAGCTGTGTGTAGCATCTGTGTGTGATGGTCGGTCTGCTAATCAAAGCCGACAGATTCTTACACCAATGCCCTTAACCCTCATGGTCCTTTCAGTACTAAGCAACAGACCTTCCCTTTTATAGCAATGGCATTTTAGTGTCTTTGGTAACCTGGTAGCATTCATTATTAGTTTTTACTCAAAATGACTGACAATCTCACTAATATAAAATCGCTTATAAATGTGTCATGTTCATTAAAGAAATTGGGTGAATCGTATTGTAAAATTTTCTCATGTTTCATAAAAATGATCAAAATTAAAGGAACGCTGTAACTACAGAGTAACAGACTGCTATTTTAGTAGGAGTTGTGTTAACCTGGAAGGATCTTAAGGATTAAGGACTATCAGAGAGCCTATGATAAACAATCAGACTCTCTTGTGTGCACAGCACTGGGCAAAAATCTTAGGCCAACATTAGATTTGTTGTTTTAACAATGGTAAAATGACCATTTGTAACATATTGTTGACGATTGGATCCAAAAACTTCAAACTTATATTCATCACTCCATAATACGTCATTCCAATCTTTGTGAGCTTCAGCATATCTTAGCCTTTTCACTCTGTTCCCCTTACATGGTTTCTAGACTGCTACCCTTCCAAAATGACCATTCCTGAGCAAGCTTCGGACTGTACAAGGGTCAACTTGGCATCCCGATGAAGCTGCCATTGCTCAAGTGTAAGGGGAGGTCACACTAAGTACTTACCACTGTATCCTGTTTTGTGCATACAGGAAATGGGTACACATCTCCTGTATTTTCTGGTTGTATTCTAACAAAGACACTGAGAAATAATTATATATGGTCATTACACTATTGCTCAACAATGTCATATGTAATGGTGGCCTAAGACTTTTACACATCATCATTTGTTGTAGTGTTTGGTTAGTCTGGTCAATTCCATTGTCCATAACCATTTGATCCCTCCTATTCTCTGGGATCCTTCATGGTGATTTTTTTATTTTTGCATTGATTTTTTTTTACATTATTATCTTTATTTTATCATATTTGTGCTATTTTATTACAGTGTATGGTGTGTGTGTTGATTCTGGGGTGGATGGATGTTGTGTGGAGCCCTTTGATTGTGATTGTCAGTGGGAATGTGTGAGGTCAAAAAGTGACGTGGTATGAGGTTTGTTGGGCTCCAGTAATGTTTTATTACCATTTTTGTACTCATTTGCTTTTGATGAATTGTGTGTAGCTTTGTGACATTTACTCTACACTGTACTCAGTGTGTATTCAGGTAATAATTTAAGAATTTCTTACACATATATACCTGATTCATCTTTAGCCATTAAGAGTATTTCTATACTTTATCCGTGTCTGGTGAAAGTCCATTATCCATGTGTAATCAGGTTGATTAGACACGTACCACATTTACACAGTGTGTTTGTTTTTTAATATAAGGACCATGCTTATTAAACTATTGTCTTATTCTTGGTAAGCCCCAGGAAAGCACTTTTAAGCATGTTTTTAGACTTTTTTTGCAATGACTTCCCATTGCTGTCCTATTGTAAATATGACTTTGAACTGTCTTTAGTTTATCAGTAAGAATCCAGCAGAGCATCATTATCACCATTCAACAGCACCATGGAAAGAGAAAGAGAGATTGTGTTTATCAGACAGGGACTTGGATTTGTGCTGCTTGGTGATACCTTCTGACTGGCTCAGTGTCTCATGCAGATAACTGTGTCCAAGGGAGGTGAGACCTTGTATACACATTACAGACCCAGATTAGGTTATTAGATGTCAAAATGACAATGGATTTTATTTTTTCCACAACTACCGGAAAAACTCCCCACACAATATGTGGGCCATCCTACCGAAATGGTTCAAAGTCAAAATCTGTTTGACCAAAATCTTGACTTAATGTCTTTCCTGTATATGTGTATATGAGCAAGAACATTTGATGACCACAAGTAAACAGTGGCACCTGAAAAAACTTGACTCACTAAGTGAATTGTATATCTGACCTGATGTGTGTTTTAAAACAAACCAAAGATGCATGATGGAGTGACGTAACTTCACCTGTATAAAAGCTTCATTCATATCCTCGTATCTGTGTGTATGAAATCTCTGTATGGAGGAACACATGCCTTCATAAACTTGGTTTTCATAAGGCTTTTTAATGCATTGGTCCAAAGTTTTTTTTTCCAATCTCATAACTTAGTTTGAGAATAATTTGATTATTTGAGAAAATCTGTCTGAAAGTTAGGTTAAACAATTGTCAGCTTTGCAGTAAAAACACATATTTAATTATGATTGTCATTGATATTGCATGTTGTTAAGTAGTTAAATAATATTTAGCTGTCACGCATACAGAGCACCCCTGGTCTGGAACTGAAGCAGTATGCCTCAGCACCAAGAACCAGGGCTCTACTGCTGGGAAACTCTGGTTCGTATCCCACCTCTGGCAAGGTAAGGTAAAGCTTCCTGTTTTATCAGAGTCTTGTTGTTGGCTCCCTCCTAGCACAGATTTATGCTTATGTTCTGTCTATCTTTGTGCCCCTGAGTTTCTGCCTCACCCGGGTATCTTCCGAGTTAAAACTTGGCTGGGTCTGTAGCTTCCAGACCAGGGGTGCCCCATGTGCCTAACAGCAGCATTTAATAAAATAATTTACTAAAATAATATCAATTATGATTTACTTAATATTAAATCAATTTATTCAAAGACAGATTTGTAAATAATATACAGAAAATACAACACTGCAAAAGTCTTACGCCACCAATAGATATACCATTGTTTGATCAATGGTAAAATGACCATATATCATTATTTCTTATTATCATTGTCATTACTTGAATCCAACCAAAAATACAGGAAATTTGTATGCATTATTTAAAAAATGAAAAAGAATCAGAGAAAAACAGCTTTTGTAGGCTACAGTGGCAATATATAGTGTGACTGTAGTTGACCCTTCTACAATCTGAAGATGTTTAATCAGAAATATATTTTGGGAGGGTAGCACCCAAGGGTAACAGTGTGAAAAGGCAAAATGTGCTAAAGACTGGAATGAAGATCAGTGGAAAAGAATATTATGGATTGACAAATCCAATTTTCAAATATTTGGTCCAGTCGTCGACAATGTGTTAAATATAGTCATTATACGATTGTTAAAACAACAAATTTAATGGTGGCCTAAGACTTTTGCACAGTACTGTATTATAATAATAATAGAAGTCTAAATATTATTATTTGTATTAAATACTACATATTACTACTATAAATGATTACAAACAGCTTCATCTTGCACAAATGAAACCCACACAAACACAGGAGAAACAGGATCCAAGAACCAAAGATCGGCATCAATAATCCATTAGAAGACATCACCTACTTACAAACTCAATCACTCACATTTACTCAGACCTAGGGGTAAGTACAGACACTGGAAGAACATAGCAAACTCCACACACAGTATCCAGAGGTGTCCATGAAGCTAAGCCACACCAACACTACCTGCACACTCATGCACATATTCACACATATTCTCTAAATACATATTTTCTAAGGCAATTTATAAACACCAATTAACACACATCTTTGGAATGTGGGAGAAAACCAGCGTATCCGGAGAAAATCCACGCAAACACGGGGAAAGCATGCAAACTCCACACAGGCGGAGCCCGGGGTTGGGATCGAACCGGAGATCGCGGAGCTGTGAGGCAACGGTGCTAACCGCAGCAAACCACCGTGCTGCCCTTTTAAACCAATATATATTTAGGTATTCTACAACACATTATCAAGTCCTTCAGATCACATTATGGAGAGTAGCTCATGTTTTTTTCCACAGTTGATTTAAGGGTTCGTTGTTCCAGGATATGACATCATACAAACAGGAGAAACCGGTACTTGAGGCTGTTAAGCAAATTATTATAAACTGAACTCCATTTCTTCCTAGAATTAAAGTGATGAATCACATTCCCAGAACAGTATAATGAGTTGTTTACTTCCTGCAGGTAGAGGCAATGCATTACAGTCCTGGTTAAACTGCAAAAACAGGATGGTAACAGTTTATCCGCCTCTTCATCACTGCCAGTGTGATGGCTTTCAGTAAACCTTCCCTTGTTTTCTACGCTTATCTTTTAACTACCGATTAAGATACTTGACTAAGGATCAGAATCCCATCTCCCACTGTTGGGTCCTTGAGCAGGGCCCTTAACCTACAAGTGCTTGAATTGTATCAGTTGTAAGTCGCTCTGGAAAAGGACATCTATTAAATGACTTAAATGACTAGTCAAAAGTTCGTGGAGACCCAAAAATTACTTCCAAAATCATGGGGATTAGTATGGAGATTGAGCAAACAAGAAAAAATGGAAAATGGTAGTAGGATAATTAAAATTTTTTTTTTAATTGTCTGACACCCTTGTCTTACAACTGAAAAATCAGGTAAAATTAAATGAAAAATAAAATGAAATATCAGGTAAATCCAACAAGTTTGCTCTTACTGTGTCATCAGTCCTGGTTTCATTTCAACTAATAACAAGGAAATAACAACTTTTGCAATGTTTTTTTTTTCCAGTTTTCTGGTTATTTTTTCCTCCTGAGCACACAGAGGAAAGAACATGAAGTTGCACATTCCAGCCATCAGGTGTCAGTCTAAACAATATTTTCCAGTGCAAGAACGGGTTTGTGATGATATTCAGTATACAGTAGCAATGTATTCATATCAGTTATTGTATGAAAAAGAATTTGACAACCAGTAAGGGGTGGACATCTTGCACGTGATTCATCTCACCAGTTAAACACCATTTGTAGTGTGTTTGAGATGAGAAATCACCAAACTGCTATCCGGCAGCACAGGACATAAGGTAAGAACCAATCCTGGGACAGAGCAAAGTCCATCACAGGGCACATCCACACACACTCACTCACACTGGGACACTTTAGAGATGCCACTTAACTCAACGCATGTGTTTGGAATGTGGGCAGAAACCAGAGTACCCAGAGGAAACCCACTCAGACACAAGAACATGTAAACTCCACTCCAGCAACAGGACCTGGAATCTAACCCAGGTCTCTGTGAGGTGACAGCACCAACCACTAGTTGTAGCATTAATAAACATGAATATAAACTTTACTCCAGTGCCTTTGTGAATTTTGTCTGGGTACTCTGGTTTACTGCCACATTCAATAAAACATGCATTGGGTCAATTGAAGTCGTTAAAGTGCGCGTATATCTACCCTGATCTGGTGCCCTGCATGGGGCTGGGTCCTGCCTTGCACCCTGTGCTCCTGGATAGGTCCCAGCCCCCACAGCCCTTGAATGAAATGAATGGATGAATGAACAAATGGATGAATGCTTGGAAAGCGGGTGCCAAAAAGCAGCAGGGTGCCAGGTGTGTTCCTTAACTCTGATCTCTGTGGAGTTTGGCATGCTATTCCCACATCTTTCTTGGTTCCCTCTGGCACGCTGGGTTGCCAGTTCTTCGCAAAAACAGGAGAGATGTTATTGAGTGAGATTTACGTGACGTCCGACCTTGTGCTTTGGATCCTAAATGAATCGGTAACAAAGAAAAGCACCGCCTCTGCCACTATAATGACAGCATTGCATTTCGTTCTCTCTCCTACTGGGGGCACTGTTAAGCCAAACTACACCTGATGGCGCAGTACAGTACTTTAAGTATGTATAACATCAACTGGGGCTTTGGAAATTCCTGTCAGGGGCTGACAGGAGCTCTGTGCTCTACTGGAGTCCAGAGAATCAGTTTGAATCAATGACTCTGGGGCTGTCTTTAACTGACTGGCTTTCCTTCACCCAGGTATAAATGGTAGACCGGTGTGTGGCAGCTGTAGCAGCTTCCTAATGAGATAATAAATACAAAATAAAGAGAGAGTGTGTGTGGAGGGTTTTGTCCTACACTAAGCCAACACGATCAGACTCTGCAATGCAGTCATGTGGAGCAGAAATATGATGATGTGCAATAAATAAATGGATGCGACACAGACTATCAACTAAAAACTGATTTGCACGTGTTTCTTGCTGCAGTATGACAATACATTTAAATTTACTGCCATCTCTATATGCATACAGCAGCAAGGTGCCAGGTCCTTATCTTTTGCTATTATTCCCATGTATTTCTTGATTCCAACTGGCACCCTGGTTTGCTAGTTCTTCCCAAAAGTAAGGAAACGGTATTGCGTGAGTGATTAAATTATGTACTACCTTGTGTCCAGTGGTTCTGAACAAGCTTTGGATCCATTAGAATCGGACATAACGAACACAGTTGTCCTGATATGAAGACAGCATTGCCTTCAGTTCCTCCTATTGGGGGCACTGTTGAGTCTATTTCTACCTTATGGTGCAGTACAGTAGTTTAAGCCTCACCGTTTGTCCACTACTGCAAGATGCGTACTTCTACTCATGCATTCAAATTCAAATTTACAACAAACCTAAGGGTGGCCTAAAACTTTTGTACAGTATTGTATATTGAAATAGATATGCATTCACTGTTATACGGTTGTTACTACACTTAGTTACTGAACTGCTGACAAGGTTGAGGGTTAGCATTGCCAACCTGCCACTGTTCAGTCCTTGACCAAGGTCCTTAATGCACAGCTGCATGGACTGTACATTGGTAAACTGAAACAGCTGTAAGTTACTCTGGATAAATAAGGGTGTCTGCTAAAAGCTGTAAACATGTATGTAGTTTAGTACTAACAATTCTTTGTATGTGAAAGAGCCAAACACCCAACTAATTTAAAACATTTCCAGCATCACTACTGATTACATCATGATGGAGCATGTATGAGAAAGCTGATACATTTGAATATCTCATAGTAGCAGGTGATTCAGACAGTATAATGCATGCACAGCAAGTGACAAAGCCATTCACACACACTACTTATTCTGATGATCGTCTAGCACCATCATGGAGAAAATGTCAGATAAGAGGATGCTTTCCTGGAAAGGCCTCATTTACATGCTGCTTGCTGTATGTGATCTTTTCGTCCTCAACTTCTTCGAATTTCAGGTATCGGTGAGAAGGATTTGCTCAGACAACAAAACCTTTGGCAAAGGGTGATGTTAAAAGAATACAGCACCTGTTTCATAGCCAAATATCTGTCTATCACATACTGTATGAATATGTTGTTTTGTGACAATAGTTTCTCATTCCATAAAAGTGCTTTTGTGTGTGCTTGACAGAGTGAGAGAGAAAGAAGGATCAGGGTTAGAGAGGTACTGATCGATCAGCAGGTGGCCGGAATCGGACGGTTTTTGGATTGGTGATCAGTTTCATTTGCGTTGTAACATGTATGTCTGAAATTTAGCCTAAGAGTTTGTTTTTAATGCATTCAGTGACTTGCTGTCTACATGCTGTGTAAATCCGGAACCCGAGTGGGGTGTGTTGTAATTCAGCGTCTTTGCTTGTACTTGTAACCTTGCACCAACTGGTAAAAGGCTCTTATCAGGGCTGTCATAAAGTACAATTTGGGCAGCTTTGCAGTGATTGATATTTTGTGGCCTAGTGATAGAACAGAGCCAGATACAAGCCAACTGCTATCTTCCTCTAGAAAATGTTTCTGTATGCTGTCATTTATAATTCTTATACAGAAAGAAAATCTGAATCAGCCAAAAAAATTACAATCGGTGCATCTTTAGAGAGTAAGGAGGTAAAGAAGGGCTGAGCAAATCAATGCGCTGCACACAGCTCTACAGCAAGATAAGATTTTACTCATCTAAAATCAATATGTGCCAGTCAACGTTGGTATTAAACAGATCAATGTTTGCAGCATCTTGGCAATTTAGCTTGGAGCACGAAAGTACCAATACAGTCCTGTACCAGTGTGTAGCCTAGTGGTTAGAGTACTGGCTATGGACCAGAAGGTACAGAGTTCAAATCCCACCTCTGCTGGGTTGTTGAGCAAGACCATTAACTCAAAATTGCTTGGATTGTAAGATTGTTACAGCTATAAGTAGTGATAGAATGATTAATTCCATTTGAAAATATCTGCACTTATGAGACTGATATTCAAAAACAGGAGGGAAAATGCACTTAGTTTTCCTGCATTAGAACTTGGACTACAGAGTGACCAAAAACCAAAGAGATGCTGATCTTTCAGTTTATCAGTTCATCATTTATGAGAAGATTAAAACTTTGTTTCCAGGATTACAACTTACTGCTTTTCATTGGAACTGGGATTAAAAACAAAAATATGTGCATTATATATTAACATTTTTAATATTAATATTAATATTAACATTTTTGCAAGTAGTTACACGTTTTCCCAGATAGAATGTGATACTGTTATTTGGTATTAAATGTTGCAGTTAAGAGAAATGAAACTTTCAATTTTTTATTTATAAAAAAGACAGAGTGCAGAAACAGTGCATTTATAGCTTAAATAAATGTTCATTTAAGTTAAGAAATTTGGTGTCTCATTTACTGCTATTAGTTTTACCAGGTGAAAAAAAACTGTGATATCGGCATTATATACAGTGGAGCAAAAAAGTATTTAGTCAGCCACTGATTGTGTAAGTTCTTCTACTTAGAAACATGAGAGAGGTCTGTCATTTTCATCATAGGTACACTTCAACTATAAGAGACCAAATGAGAAAAAACAAATCCAGGAAATCACATGTAGGATTTTTAAAGAATTTAACTGTAAATCATGGTGGAAAATAAATATTTGATCACCAACAAATAAACAAGATTTCTGGCTCTCACAGACCTGTAGCTTCTTCTTTAAGAAGCTCTTCTGTCCTCCACTTGTTACCTGTTTTAATGGCTCCTGTTTGACCTCATTATCTGTATAAAAAACACCTGTCCACAGCCTCAAACCGTCAGACTTCAAAGTCAACCATGGCCAAAACCAAAGAGCTGCCGTAGGACACCAGGAACAAAATTGTAGACCTGCACCAGGCTGGGAAGAGTGAATCTACAATAGGCAAGCAGGTTGGTGTGAATAAATCAACTGTGGGAGCAATTGTAAGAAAATGGAAGACATACAAGACCATTGATAATCTCCCTCGATCTGGGGCTCCATGCAAGATCTCATCCCGTGGGGTCAAAATGATCATGAGAACGGTGAGCAAAAATCCCAGAACTACACGGAGGGACCTGATGAATGACCTGCAGAGAGCTGGGACCAAAGTAACAAAGCCTACCATCAGTAGCACACTACGCCGAGAGGGACTCAGATCATGCAGTGCCAGGCGTGCCCCCCTTAAGCCAGTACATGTCCAGGCCCGTCTGAAGTCTGCCAGAGAGCATATGGATGATCCAGAAGAGGATTGGGAGAATATCATGTGGTCAGATGAAACCAAAATAGAAGTTTTTGGTAAAAACTCAAGTCGTCGTTTTTGGTGGAAGAAGAATTCTGAGTTGCGCCATACCTATTGTGAAGCATGGGGGTGGAAACATCATGCTTTGGGGCTGTTTTTCTGAAAAGGGGACAGGAAGACTGATCCGTGTTAAGGGAGAAATGAACGGGGCCATGTATCGTGAGATTTTAAGGCAAAACCTCCTTCCATCAGTGAGAGCATTGAAGATGGAACGTGGCTGGGTCTTCCAGCATGACAATGATCCCAAACACACTGCTCGGGCAATGAAGGAGTGGCTCCGTAAAAAGCATTTAAAGGTCCTGGAGTGGCCTAGCCAGTCTCCAGACCTCAACCCCAACCTCTGCCATTGTCAACAAAGGTTATGTTAAGAAGTATGGAGTTGAACTTTTGTTATTGACCAAATACTTATTTTCCACCCTAATTTACAATTAAATTCTTTAAAAATCCTACAATGTGATTTCCTGGATTTGTTTTTTCATTTTGTTTCTGATAGTTGAAGTGTAAATATGATGAAAATTACAGACCTTTCTCATCTTTCTAAGTAGGAGAACTTGCACAATCAGTGGCAGACTAAATAATTTTTTGCCCCACTGTATCGGCAATCAGTCACCCTGTTCTCTACATATCAGCATCGGCATAAAAAAAACACATACTGGTCGACCCCTAGCTCTAAGTCGCTTTAGATAAGGGCTGCTAAACAACAAAGAGCAGCGGTATTGGCCCAGTGTGACGGTGACTGAGGCAAACCCACAAACAAAGCCATGTAAGGCAGAAGCATGTGTAAATGCTGAGAAGAGACCAAAGCTCAGAGAAATACCTCAGAATGATCTTAATTAAATGAATTATTTGTGGTAATCACACAGATGCTACAGATTCCTTTAAACCGTGGTCTGCTCGATTACGGATGGGTTGCGTAATGTGCACCTGTGACTCCCATCTGCAGTAACCTCTAAGGAAGGATGGGTGAATTTCGCAAGCTCTTTTGTCAGCCAGCCAGAGTATGAATGAGTCAGTGCTTAATGTGCTCTGATTACATCCCTGTATTTCCCCACTTAATTGAAGGGTACAAAATAATACCAGGGTGTGCGCATAACGATTTGTGAGTGCGTAGCAGACTTCCTAGTTTGTATGCAGGCTCACGGCCTGTGTTTCACTGTCTCTCATTAATAAAAACGGCACTGCTGCGCTGTTCACTGGGGGACCATTCCCTGCTCTTCTATATCCTTTCCTTGCTTTCTGCTGGTCAGCTCTGCTGCTCCTGATGTTTATGAATGAGATTTCCGGCTGAATGGAGGCTGCAGATCTGCCATCCTCCTCTAACTGCACTCATTACATTCACATCACGGCTGCCCCTAGGAAGAATACGAAGCCTGGGCTCTTGCACTAGTGGTCTCTCAGTCTCTCACTCTCTCTCTCTCTCATTCACTCGCCTTTTCGCTGTTGCATGATAACACTGCCGATGGAACACTCCCCTGCACCCCAGAGAGGGAACGCAGCGGCACAGTGAACTGAATACAAAATAGTCAAGCCTAAGTCAGAAAGGCCCATGTATAAGAGAGAGACATACTGAAGGACAGAGAGAGAGAGAGAGAGAGAGAAAGAGAGAGAGAGGACATGATGACATGATTCACATTAACGAATGAAACAGCAATACTACAAAGGAAGTTTAGTTAACCTGTGTAGTGTTCAAAGAAGAGAAAGGTATATATATACCAGAGGTGGGGCATGAAACAGGGAGGTTTAGCACTGCAAACTAGCAGTCGATTATTGAGTCTGGTTCATGTTTTGACTCCTGACCCAGCCCCTACATTACATATATTACATTTACATTTACAGCATTTAGCAGACCCCCTTATCCAGAGCGACTTACAATTGGTACAGTCTTACAATCCAAGCAATTGTGGGTTAAGGGTCTTGTTCAAGGACCCAACAGTGGCAGCTTGGCAGAGGTGGGATTTGAACCCTGGACCTTTTGGTCCATAGTCCTGTACCTTAACCGCTAGCCCAGCCCACACATATTACACACATATTACACACATTTCTATATTATGTTATATGCAGTCAGCTCCAAATTCTTTGACACCCCTGACGACTGGAACAAAAATGTTATGATAAAAAAAAATACATTGAACTTAATTGTAATTAAAGCTCTTTGCTTCTGAGACAAGTAAAAACCCAGATATTTTAAGAAAAGCTTTTGTCATAGTTAGTGGTAACCTGCACTTACATGAGGGCATACAGCTTAATGAGATTATAGAGCAAAAAGCAACAAGACACTTGCATATATTCTGTCATTTACATACATATATGCGTTCCATATATTCATGAATGTCATTCAGTTCAGCAGGTTTTTGTAATTAGTTTCATAAATATTGATAATCATGGGCAATTAGTCACACCCCTATGTGCTCTACTACTCGAGAGGTACCCAACACTTTGGATTACAATCCCTAGCATTCACATCGCACACACCTGACACGCTCTAACTCACCTTCATTTTGATTACATGCACCTGTCTCTCCTGTTTGGACTAGCATTTAAGCCTGCAGTAGCCTGTTTCACATCTCATCATCCACAGCTGGATGGAGGAGAATGCATGGCAAGAAACAACAGTTGTTTAAACTGTATGAGGCAAGGAAAAGGAAATTAACTATGAGCATTGTGTCAGACCCAACACATTCGTCCTGCTATTTATTCAAAAAACTTCCATATGGTAAGTAACAACAGCCCATTAAGATTGGCATCACACAGCACCTTAACAGTTTATCCCCCGAGGCAGTTGTTGCCCTCAACAAGCCCTCAGCTCCCACAAACTCTAAATGTTGATACCCCTATTCCCACAACCTATTTAACTAGACTGACACCTCAGTGGTTCTTCAGAGTGCAATTTGCAATCTTTGGTATTTATCTACAACTTAATTTTACATTAAAAAATATAACCATATTTATTAGCCCATACTTTAAAGCATATGGCTAGTTCACATTACCAAACAGCTTTTACTTGCATATTGTTTATATGTCATGCGGTAACCCTAAAATTAAAATGAAGATATTTACATGGCAGCTTTTAACTGCTTCACTTAACACCTTGTTATTTTAGGTTTACAAGTCTACCAGTCATAGCTTTGTTGCATTTAGCTTACAATAGCTCAGCAAAAGAAATCTTGCACAGTTTGAAGCAGTCGACAAGCTGGCAGCCATATTGGGAAAAGAAAGTAGAGTTGCGGAATGATACATTTCTAATACGTTTGATACTGACTGGTGTATGAGAAGCAAACTTTATTTATGCAAGGCATCTTGCAGTACCACTTTTCACCAGCGGATTTTCGATAGAAACATGAGAGGCGCTGTGGAGCAGTGAGAAACCCTGCCTCATTATTGTGCTAAAATACTAAACACTAAAATGCCATTTTCAGTCGTATTTGCTTAGGAATATTTTATTTTCACTTATTTCAAATAAACATTTCGTTAATAAAATAATATTTAAACAATCTTCAAGTGGATAAAAGTGATTTATGATATGGAACTATGTTATCAAGAGGATGAATATTTTGCTAGAACTAGCTCCACCTGCTCATAAGAAGTACCGGTGTCTTGGTGCTTGATAGAACTGCTTTAGTTTTAGTCTACCCTAGCCGACATGAATGACATATTTTTTGCAGTACAGAACAGAGTTGACCTGATTATGGAAGTGTTCAGTCAGTCACCCGGTACATTGTGCGTGTCCATGTGTTTGACGCTAGTGGGGGATTATTTTCCGCAGTGTATCCGTTCCTCTGTGAGCTTTTCCTCTCCTGTGCTTTCCTGGTGTGTTTGATTAAGGTCTGCCAGTGTCCATCAGGAACACAAAGCCTGTTAAAACCCAATCACAGTTCCCTGCCACACACACACACACACACACACTGAAAACCGCAGGCTGAACAGATGGTGCAGGACTACATGAGATTTCATCCTGTACTATTATGATTAGTTTCTTACCTCTTAGCGATTGCACTACCCGAGGCAGCTACATCCCATACAGCTGAACCTTTAACTGTCCTATTTCATACACCAAGTCCTAAAAAAAACTGTATAACATCAACTTGCCATACTATGACTGATATATTTACCTGCTTTTAAGTGTCAAAAAGTTGTTTCCTATTGATTGAAAGCAGTAGAAACAGTAATATAAAAAGAGATGTAATAATTAAATAAATACCCCTTGATAGCATGAAAAATGTTGGTCCAAAAGTAGATTCTTCAAGGATTTCCATTAGCAATGATTCTAAATTTGTACAGCAGAATGAACTGTTCTTTATAATAGGAAAAGTTCACTTGACAAAGGGATTCATTTACGCTAGCAGTTAAATCAAAAAAGTGGGAGCTGGCTAAAGTTAGCTGGTTACTGAGAAATTTCTGGTGTAACTACTGCTTACGGCCAATACAAGGAATTGCCCCTCTCTCTCCATGGGACATCTGACCTGGCTAGAAGGCACCACTTGGAATCAAACTTGGGTATGGTGGCAGGTTACCATATAAGACCACCATATCAAATGATTCATATTATTACTCACAAAACAATCCAGCACAATTCACTATTGGGGATCATAATGTTGTTTTCTGTTGACTAAAAGAAGTAAAATTAATAACAATAGTATCCAATAATTATATATATATATATATATAAATATATATATAATATTTATTTTTAAAATACTAAAACAATATGTTTGAACCCTGCCTTTATGCATTAAACTGCACATGCATACACATTTAGTATCCTATCATTCCATCACCTAGCTGACCTTCTTTTTACCTGCTCTAATATGTTTCAGCATCTGGATCAAGCCTGTTCTCAGATGGATGCTCAGTCTGTTCTATAGGCCAAGCGTGAGTGTGCCAGGATTGAGAGTGGCACTGTGCCCGTCCAGCACTGATTAAAATGTCCCCTTTGGTTCTGCACCATGATGTAACACCCTTAACTCCCCTCCTCCCTGTTTTACAGCTCTGACTGCCTTGAGCATTTCTAGGAAAATTTTAGGTTTTAATAATCGGCTTTCTTTCAGAAGATGTCCAAAGTATGGCTGTCTTTAGGGAATAATCCATTTTGGTCCTTGCTAGTCTAGGATTGACTCAAACCCTATAACATGGTCTTCACTGTCACAATATCTGCTTTGCAAGGGATGCTCCTAACTGAAATTCATGCTGCAGTGCTGGTCCCCTAATCCTTATTGGTTAGGTTTCATTTTCTTTAACATAATGCTGACTGCCAAGTACATCACAGGTACATTAAGGCACTTACAGTAAAATGTTATAGGACAAGACGTAAATGAAAAATGTGCTGCATGTTTCTGCATGTATTGATGGTAAATACATAATTGGTTAATTACTGTTTAATTTAATAAATATGATTCATTGCTACATGTCTACAATAACAATGCTTAGTTTAATTATAGGTAGGACCCTACCTCATGCACAGCTGGGAAAATCGTGCCACTGACCGTGAAATGAGCCTTTTGCTGTGTATTAGACAATTTGCTGAGGAATTCAACATTTAAATGGGATCTGGAGGTGGGTGCTTAGTGATTTGACAGTTTTCATTCACGTAGCATTCAAGTGCCTTGCGTTCATTAATTTGCACTATGACGTAGTCCTAGGGCAGAAGCACAGCTGAACAAAACCCACTCTGATTGCCCAGAGTTAACTGTTAGTGCCTACAAGTTGTTTTCTTGCATTATTCAGAAGATCAGGGATTATTACTGCTATGGACATGAGTCAGAGGAGAGCATCATCGAAAGTAGGATTCATCAGCCAGCTGCCTAATTCCTGAAAGCAGTGTGGATTTTTCACCCTGCACAAGTTCTTCTTTTGACAGTGGATGTAAATTCACGGAGCAATATCATTTCTGGATTTGACAAAAACTGTAGGTTGGAATTACCAATCTACACTCATATTACATAAAAGCCAGACACTACATTGTCAGTGTCATGTTTTTGGGAATCGTTTGAGTAGGGACAAAACTAGTATGGCACTGCATGATGATCCTAACCATCCTAACCTAAAACTACTTGTCTGTGTAAAAACACAGACAAGTAGTTTTGTTTCTGAGTCAGAGCATGAAGACTAGAACCGTCACTCGATGTTCTAGGCTTTCATTCAACCATTAAGGCTATGCTATGTAGATTTCAACAGCAGATGGAAAAGCTTAGCTTTCTGGCCCTGAACACCTCCCTCAGCAACTAGATCCTGCATTTCCTGATGTAACGTCATCTTCAGCACCACCATACTGATGACTGTTGCCCCACAGGGCTGTGTGCTCAATTCACTTGTGTTCACACTGTTGACTCATTACGGTTTAAACATCATCAAGTTCACTAACATAACTGTGCAGGGCCTCATCAGCAAGAACGATGAGTCAGAATACAACAAGAAGTTAGAAAGGCTTTCGGACTATTGCAGAAACAACAACATATCTCCGAGAGGGGACAAAACAAAGGCGATTAAGATCAGTGACTCCGCTGTCGAGAGTGTCCGAAGCATAAAGTTCCATGGTGTGGATCTAGCTGAGAACCTCACCTGGACTCTCAGCACCAGCTCCATGGTCACAAATTCCCAGCAGCACCTGCATTTCCTCCAGAGCCTGAAAAAAAAGCAATTTCAATTCCCCATTCTCACCACTTTCTTCAGAGGGACTATAGAGAGCATCGTGAGCAGCTGCTTCACTGTGTGGTTTGGGAACTGCACCGCCTCAGACTGCAAGTCCCTACAGAGGCTAGTGAGGACGTCTGGCAAATGGTACCAGTCACTGTCACTGCCAGACTCTAACACTTTCTTCCCCAAGTCAGACTCCTCAGTACATAGAATTGATCACCACTTTAGATTTCACCCACAGCAAATCAATGTTAATATAGAGCATATACAGTACTTTTATATAGTCTCTATTTAAACTCCTGTATATTTATTCTGCTGCCTACGCTTTAATACCTCTGTGTATATTGCTGCAATTTTTGTGGGTTTATATTCTTATATTTTATATGTTGAAGTATATAATTTTTGCACTAGTACATCATTTTGTTCAGCCTACCTTGCACGTTCATATAACCACGTCAAAGCTGATGTCCCTACCACTCCCATTCCATAAATTCAGTACTGTGTTTTTGCTTTTATTTATTGTCTTATATATTTGAAATTTATATATACATAAACTTTTATTTTAATATATAACTTGTGATATTTTGTGTTGCACTATCGTCCTGAAAAATGAAATTTTATTCTACTGTATGTCATTAGAATGATAATAAAACCTTCTTGAATCTTTAATAGGAAAGCAGGTGATACTCTAACACTAACCAAGACAATGCCACACAAAGCTCAAAGTTCAGTGCCGCTTGCTTCCTTACAAGCACAACTCTGTACAGGTGTTAATACTCAGGCGAATCAGACCGCTCCCTGCACTCTGCAATTAAACCAGTGACATAACACCTAGAAGCAATTCTGAATATCCACTCCATGCACTCCATGTCTTTGGGAGGTAGGAGACATGTGGGGTAAATAAACAAAACCCATATGTGGAGAACATGCTGAATGCCACACAAACAAAATGAGTTCATAGGGATACTCTATATCAACACTTTGTAATTGGTTGCTATTATATTTCTAGTTTCTTAACTGCCTATTCTGCCTATTCTTGCCGAGGACCTCTAATTCACTGTGGGAATGCCAAAAAGTATAGAAAAATTCTACAGGGCTTACAAACTTTCAAGCACCACTGTATCAACATTTAAGTGGGGTTTCATGTTTCTGTTGTTAATTTGTGGTTTGATGCTGTATTTTCATTAAACCAGTGAGTAAATGGTGTTGGTGTAATCATGATGCATCACAGATGATGATACTGGTGTAGTTACAATGGCGTTTTATAGGATAATATCTTTTAATGAATGATTTCACATAAATTTCTGTTTCTCAATGAGCCACATATTCCAGGACACAGATGATCCTTGTAGTGATTGTCTGTACTGATTTGTACCATTAGCTACAGGACACAGATGTTTTACAGCACTGTACCATTATGGCACATAATTGGACCATATGAAGTCAAGCCAAGCCAAGTCAGATTTATTTATATGGCGCTTTTTACAATGGAGCATTGTCTCAAAGCAACTTTACAATTTTATATTATCTCCTAATATCTACGTCCAATTCCAATTTGAGCAAACCTAGGGCAACAAGGAAAAGTGTTATGAGGAAGAAACCTTGGGAGGACCAAGACTTAAAAAGGGACCCAACCTCAATGGGCGGCGTAGATGATAAATCTAAGAATGAAACTAATAACTAAGTCATGGAGTCATACAGTAGTTCAAATAAAATGTGAAATGTGCACATCGGCATTATGTAGTCTGATACACAGAGTCACTCCAGGATCCTGAGTCTAAGCAGAAAAGTCCTTAGCGACACTGCGTCCCCAGGAAGAGACTTACTGTCCTCTGGTGTGGCCCGGGTATGGTGGGACTGGAGCTGATGACGGAAACAGCTTGAGTGAACTACTTACTGTTGCACATTTCAGTATACATTTATATCGTTAGTACCCTGAATAATAAAAATGTACCTTAACTGACAGTGACGTGTATGGTTATGCTGTCAAAGCTGGACATTAATGACAGTTATTTGCTTCTGCCATTGAATTCCTGATTCACTTTGTGACCTTTTCCTATGCATGACTGCATGACTGCATGACAGTGCCGAAGAAAGGGGAGACAGGGGCTAGATATGGGTGTATTTGTACTTTACGTGTGTATGTACAGTATCATATCATTGAGACACAAACACAAATGGTTGCATAAACCAGATTAAATTGTACATACAGTGTTGGTTGAAGCCTTTAGGTTTGTGAAGCCTTTAGAATTTTCTATATTTCTGCAAAAATATGACCTAAAACATCGTCAGATATTTACACAAGTCCTAAAAGTAGATAAAGAAAACCCAGTTAAACAACTTAGACAAAAGGATTATACTTGGTCATTTATTTATTGAGGAAAATGATCCAATATTACATATCACATTGAGTGGCAAAAGTATGTGAACAAGTATCTGGTGTGATCCCCCTGTGCAGCAATAACTGCAACTAAACGTTTGTGGTAACTGTTGATCAGTCCTGCACACCGGCTTGGAGGAATTTTAGTCCATTCCTCCGTACAGAACAGCTTCAGCTCTGGGTTGTTGGTGGGTTTCCTCACATTAGCTGCTCACTTCAGGTCCTTCCACAACATTTCCACTGGATTAAGGTCAGGACTTTGACTTGGCCATTCCAAAACATTAACCTTATTCTTCTCTAACCATTATTATAAAACAACTTGTGTGCTGAGGGTCGTTGTCTTGCTGCATGACCCACCTTTTATTGAGATTCAGTTCATGGACAGATGTCCTGACATTTTCCTTTAGAATTATCTGATATAATTCAGAATTCATTGTTCCATCATTGATGGCAAGCCGTCCTGGCCCAGATGCAGCAAAACAGGTCCAAACCATGATACTACCACCACCATGTTTCACAGATGGGATAAAGTTCTTATGCTGGAATGCAGTGTTTTCCTTTCTCCAAACATAACGCTTTTCTTTTAAACCAAAATGTTCTATTTTGGTGTCATCTGTTCACAAAACATTCTTCCAATAGCCTTCTAGTCTAGTCTACTTGTCCACGTGATCTTTAGCAAACTGCAGACGAGCAGCAATACATTTTTGGAGAGCAGTGGCTTTTGCTACCCTGCCATGCACACCATTGTTGTTCAGTGTTCTTCTGATGGTGGACTCTTTTACTGAGGTCCTCAGAAATCTCCTTTCCCATGATACACTACACAAACATGTGTTATGAAAACCAGACTTTGATAGATCCTATTAGGAGTCGCGCTTCCGACGCTAGAGAGTAGCGTCGACTCGCTGTTCGGCTTGTGCAAGCTTGGTGCGCTCATTTGGCGCCATGCGCATAAGTGGTGACACCTGTTGGCCAGGCTATTTAACGGCAGCTTTGAGCCCTAACAGGTGTCGTATCCTTGTCACACTACAGATACCATTCTGGTGTTTCGAGTCCTCACCCAGCTCATGCGTGCTCCATTGTTTAGGTTGTTTAGGGAAAGAGGTGTAGCTGGCGATTTGTAGACCATCAGCAATGTACAGTCGGGAGACTGGAGGTGAGGTAGGGCGTAGACAGGTTTGTTCTCTGCATGCGCAGCACGAAGAGCAAACATTTTATTCTTTTCTTTCCTATGTACTTCATGCAAAGCCCCAGAGCATTATTGCAAGGCTTTGCTTTTTCATCCAGTTAAACATCCTGTTTTAAAGAGTGTTCAATATGTTTGAGTCCGTTCCTCAATGGCTCCTACTTCTGCTGTTCTTCTTCCTCTCCATCTCGTGTCTCTCTGTCAGCGCGTCCTGATTACATTCACCCCTGACACTAGAGATCGAGTGTTCGAGGCTCAGGTCCTGGATTGATCGCGGGAACTGTGCCTTCGTTTTGGTTCTGAGTAATTATTTATATTTTTGTTCACAATTTCCATCTAGAGCTAACTGCACTTGGGTCCTAAACCCCTTATTTTTTTACTTTTATTGTTCGCCTCTGTTTGAATATGGCAGACGGTAACAGATCCCTGTTCTTTAAATAAAACATGGTACCCACTCACACCTGATTGTCATCCCATTGATCGAAAACACCTGACTCTATTTTCACCTTCAAATTAACTGCTAATCCTAGAGGTTCACATACTTTTGCCACTCACTAATATGTAATATTGGACTATTTTCCTCAATAAATAAATGACTAAGTATAATATGTTTGTCTCATTTGTTTAACTGGGTTCTCTTTATCTACTTTTAGGACTCGAGTGAAAATCTGATGATGTTTTAGGTCATATTTTTGCAGAAATATAGAAACTTCTAAAGGGTTCACAAACTTTCAAGCACCACTGTAGGTGCGCTGTATTTAATCCACTTATATGTTACATACTGTGCTGCTTCTATCAGCACTGCTGGTGCTCAGGCTCTGTTCAAATAAATTTTAATGGCTCCTTCTCTAAGAT
>JAJAGP010003557.1:0-40000 GCA_025084515.1 Ancistrus triradiatus
TAAACGGAATAATAATACTTTCGGATTTCAATAGTGTGCTTGCCTATATAGGCAACCACACTAATAATAATATTTGGAAGAACAATTAGTGTGTCGCTTGCGCGACACACTAATAATAATAATATTTGGAAGAACAATTAGTGTGTCGCTTGCGCGACACACTAATAATACGAAGAACAATTAGTGTGTCGCTTGCGCGACACACTAATAATAATACGAAGAACAATTAGTGTGTCGCTTGCGCGACACACTAAATAATAAAAATAATAATAATATGAAGAACAATTAGTGTGTCGCTTGCGCGACACACTAATAATAATAATAAAAATAATATTTGGAAGAACAATTAGTGTGTCGCTTGCGCGACACACTAATAAAAATAATAATAATACGAAGAACAATAGTGTGTTGCTTGCGCAACACACTAACTAGAAGGTGCAGTTCCTGCAGAAACTGCGAGTGTGTTGCGTCAGTGAGTGCCCCTGTGACGTGCATCAGGGACCGATTATGTAGGTCGAAAAATGACTGTAGTCACTGGTTTGCCAGGGTGTCTCCTCAGGGTGCACACGGGACCAGGCCTGCTGCACTACAAAACAGTACGTCTAAAATTGACTGAGTTACATTCAATGAAATTCCAGAGGCCCCAGTGACCCGTCGAGAACCTCAACAACAGCAAAAGCATGACATGTCACCTCAGATTAGACCCGGGACCTAGCCAGCAGAATTTCATTGCTGTACATTGTGAATCAACTGTGTTGTAGTCAATGACCTGCCAGGGGCCCCAGTGCCCAGCCAAGTCCTCATGGGCCCGTAGGCATCACATGTCGCCTCAGATTGCACCCGTGATGATCCCTGCCAAATTTTGTGGCCGTAGGTCGTAAACTGACTGAGTTACGGTCATTGGCCCGCCAGAGGCCCCAGTGATCAGCCGCGGTTCCCTGGGGCCTTATGGAATGTTCCGTATTCACATTTGTAAGTTCCCAGTATAAGTTCTGTTATCCATATTGTTAAATTAACACCACCCTGAGTTTCAGATCTTCTCCTTGCGTGTGTCTCCTAATACTCTACAGCCGGCAAGACAGTTGTAGGATTGCCAATATTGCACGAGAATGGCACTCTGACCAAAGCTCTTCAAGTATTACTCCGCCACAAACACAGGTAACCTAGCAATGACAACAGTCATAACAAAGAAGCAAAATTATAATAATAAAATAAAAGACTGCCAAAAAGACTTATAATGACTTTTTAAAATCTACTGGCTTTGAAAATGTTTTTATTTAAATTTGGATGATGAAGCTGTTAATAACCAGCCTAACAATAGTTTGAATGCTTCAGCTCAGCTGAAGAGCAACGACACTGAAGTCATAGCTTTTATGTCATTTTTATTTATGAGTCAGAAATGTAAAGAGAGAGGTTTTGCTGGTCCAATCACCTCTGTTTTTATTCGTTTTTAAAATATGTTGTTTGCTGGTGTTAAACCCTGCATCTTTCATTAAAAACCATCCTCAGCTGATCGGAGGTTTATTCATGGATCTCTTAAGTCCAGCTCTCAATAAAACAAAACTGAAAATGCTCTATAACCCTCCCTTTACTGTCTTGACTGATAATATTTACATTCATTGCTTCTACCAAATTTATAATCCCTAGTCAAGTAACAGAAATTATAACAGAGATTTTTGTTAACACTCTGATCTCACATTTTCTTCTGTTGGTAGAATTATAACAGCTTGCCTTGTAAATTGGACCCATTTTATTCTCTGAATGTAAATAAACTGGTTTTAATAAATTAAAACTTATGAATCAATATATTTGTGTTCATTGTCTGTATTAACAGTTATTGGGAAATCCTCGACAATAATGTCTGAAGGCCATAGTCAAGTCAAGTCAGATCTATTTATATAGCGCTTTTTACAATGGAGCATTGTCTCAAAGCAACTTTACAAGTTTAGATTATCTCCTAATAACTACGACCAATCCCAAATTGAGCAAGCCTAGGGCGACAGTGGCAAGGAAAAACTCCCTGGGTGTTATAGGAAGAAACCTTGGGAGGACCAAGACTCAAAAAGGGACCCAACCTCCTTGGGCAGCGTAGATGATAAATCTAAGAGCGAAACTAAAGTCATGGAGTCAAAGTTCGAATAAAATGTGAAGTATGCACATCGGCATTAAGTGGCCCGGGTATGGTGGGGCTGATGACGGAAGCAGCTTGAGTGGAGCTGCAGCGGATGAACATCATATGTGGGGCTGGAACTGCCAGAACACAGCTCGAAGAGAAAACAGAAAATGTAATTAGTTATTGATTAAGAGCACAGTGTCTATTAACACTCCCGGCTAACGGACAAGGCAGGCAGGCCAGACATGACTCCAGACTCCGGCCCCAGTGACCCATGCCATGCATCCTGGTCTAAATCTAGTCAAAAGCCTGTGTAAATAGGTATGTCTTTAGCCTAGACTTAAAAATTTGTAGAGTGTCTGAGTCTCGAACTAAAGTGGGAAGTTTATTCCATAGTTGGGGGCCATGTATGAGAAAGCCTTTCCCCCGCTGTGATTTTTTTAATTCTAGGTACTAAAAGAAGTCCTGTACCCTGCGAACGAAGTAGACGTTCACTCAGATAATGTGGGGCCAGGCCAATATAGTCTGATGCTGCCTTCAGTGGTGTCGGAAATATCGTATTTACGAGATGAGATCACATAAACGTCACCGCAATGTTGTATTTACCAGTGGGAAACTCGGATTTTTCAATAAGCCCCGACTTTCCGAGTTGGGGGCGTGTCAGTAACGAAACGTTATGTCGGCTGCCGGCATGGATGCTGCTACTACAGTAAACGTAAAGTTTTTACTTTACTAATAGGAGTTTTGCATGTTAACTGTACAGTTTAAGCTAGTGCACATTTTGTCCAACTTGCGCTAATGTTAGTGAGGAATTACAACAAAATAATATTATATAATATAAAATATTAATCATCTAATTTGTGTCCTTTTTGCTTCATTCTCTTCAGGTAAGGCTAAATAAACTTGCTGGTTTTGCCTATACAAAAATAGAAGTAGTACAAACAAAAGTTTCTTTTGGTGTCACCACCCGACAAAAAACACTTGAACGTACATCATGTCGTAAGTACCACCTCCGAACTTGGAAGTAGGAACTTCCAAGGACGACTTGAAGGCAGCTTGATTGAAGGGAACTTTCTTTGTGGAATTTTGATAAACTAATGTTTTTTCTGTCGTCTTTATCTTAAAAAAATAAATGGCGATAATAAGATTGTGGTTTAATCGCAATAATACACTCGCGGTTTGTGCTATAACATGAGAGTGCTGTGGTACACCAGTGCTAATATCTCACGTTATACCACTCCCTCTCATACACATTCTCTTCTACAACCAATATTATTGGTTTAATGTATATGATTAATGTAGTCGTACTTATTTATTCAGATGCCCTTCTTTGTGTACTGGAAAGTTTGTGAACTTTTTAGAATTTTTTATATTTCTGCATAAATATTACCTAAAACATCAGATTTTTACACAAGTCCTAAAAGTAGATAAAGAGAACCCATTTAAACAAATGGGACAAAAATATTATAGGCCATATGTGAACCTTTGCTTTCAGTATCTGGTGTGCACAGTAAGTGGCTTTTGTGACTCTAGCTCTGTGTTGTAGTGCTTGACAGAAGCTTGCCAAAGTAATCCCTTGCCCAGGTGGTTATATATGTCATGGCTCAATGATGCAGTGCCATCTGAGGGATCATAAATCACGGGTCTTCATTATATGAGGACTGAAATTGCTACAAATTCCTTGAGTCATTTAACAGTATTATGCTTCAGCAAACTAAGTGTGCAGGATCTACAGCCCCAGCTATGGGCAAATGTGTCATAGAGGCATGTCAACAATCTCTCACCAAGAGGTACTGTGGTACTGTGGACTGTGGTAGCCTAGCCGTTAAGTGTGACATAAATCTGAGTGATGGTGGACTCATGAACATTAACATTAGCCAATGTGAGAGAGGCCTTCAGTTGCTTAGAAGTTACCCTGCTGTCCTTTGTGACCTTGCCACCTATTACACGCCTTGCTCTTGGAGTGATCTTTGTTGGTCGACCACTCCTGGGGAGGGTAACAATGGTCTTGAATTTCCTCCATTTGCACACAATCTGTCTGACTGTGGATTGGTGGAGTCCAAACTCTTTAGAGCTGGTTTTGTAACCTTTTCCAACCTGATGAGCATCAACAACTCTTTTTCTGAGCTCCTCAGAAATCTCCTTCTTTTGTGCCATGATACACTTCCACAAACGTGTTGTGAAGAGCAGACTTTGATACATCCCTGTTCTTTAAATAAAACAGGGTTCCCACTCACACTTGATTGTCATCCCATTGATTGAAAACACCAGACTCTAATTTCACCTTCAAATTAACTCCTAATCCTAGAGGTTCACATACTTTTGCCACTCACCAAAATGTAATATTGGATTATTGTCCTCAATAAATAAATGACCAAGTATAATATTTTTGTCTCATTTGTTTAACTGGTTTCTCATTAGGACTAAATCTGATGTTGTTTTAGGTCATATTTATGCAGAAATATAGAAAATTCTCAAGGGTTCACAAACTTTCAAGCACCACTGTATCTTATTTGTAACTTGTAACTTATTCACATGACTTTTGTTTACATATTTTAGTTCGCTATTAAGAATGCTAGTGTGAATGCTAAGTGAGCCAGGACTAAAAAGCGACAAGCATATCATTTTCATGTGAACCAAACTAAAACTATCAATGTACCAGACAAACGCCACAATCATTATTTGATGAAACATGTATATTTAACTACTAAAACATGAGTGAACTGTTTACAATACTGAAAGTTGCTCAAAAGAACAGGATATGAATAAACAACTGGACCACAAAAGATCTGTCCACTATTTACAAGATCAAGAGACTTAAGGCATTAATGATAAAAACATGTCGCTTTAATCTAAATGTAAGGTATTTTGTTGTATGTCTTCCTATGTGTTTACTGCTCAGATTGCATACTATTTTATGACTGCACTGTTGTTCATCTTATTCAAGTTAAAACCATGCAATCAGCTATTACAGGAGAACCACCTGGTGCAACCAACAACTGCGGGGTTACTTCTTAACCTGGATATAGTTGCTCCTGCTGCTTCAAACGCATTAGGGAAAAAAGGTTAGCACCGTGGTATAATGACCACACCCGTACCTTAAAGCAAACAGCGCAGAGTTTAGAATGTAAGTGGCGACAAGGTAAATTGGAGGTATTTAAGATTGCCTAGAGAGATAGCATGCCAGAGTATAAGCATGCCCTCACCATAGCTAAAGCTACATAGTTTTCCTCAATCACAGAGAAAAATAAGAATAATCCTAGATTTCTCTTTAATACAGTTTCCAGATTAAATAAAAACCTTATAGAAAGTGACTCTCATGTTCTGCTTAATTTTAACAGTAATGATTTCATGACTTTCTTTAATGATAAGATAGAAAACATTAGGCCTAACATTAGGCCCTCGATGCTCATCACATCATTAAACTATTCAGCAACCTTCCAGATGCAGCACTAGTGTAGACATTTTCTAGATCCAATTCCTACATGTTTACTCAAAGAGTTGATACCTAGTATTATATAGTCACTGCTAATAATTTTAAACTCATCCCATATCTTTGGTTATGTGCCGAAATCTTTTAAATGTGCTGTTATTAAACCACTGATAAAAAAACAAGCTTGACCCTTGAGTGATATCTAATTATAGACCAATTTCAAATCAACGTTTTGTCTCCAAAATGTTTGAAAAAACTGTCTATCAGCAGCTCTGTAGTTGCCTCCAAAGTAATGGTATTTATGAAACATTTCAGTCAGGATTCAGGAGCCATCATAATACTGAAACAGCATTAATTAGGGTACTAAATGATTTATTAATGTCTTCAGATAATGGACATGTTTTTTTCTTTTTCTGTTAGATTTCAGTGCAACATTTAACACTATAGATCACAATGTTTTACTGAATAGACTAGAAAATACTGTCGTTCATTTAAATAATCTACGCTCTAAGGTCTCAAAAGTGAAGTATGGTGTGCCTCAGGGGTCAGTGCTTGGACCGCTATTATGCTCTCTGCATGCTCTATTATTCTGCTCTGTTATTCTGCTATATATTATTCTCTCTACATGCTGCCACTAGGCTCAGTTATTCATAAACATGGCATTAATTTCCACTGCTATACAGATGATACACAGCTGTACATATCAGCCAAACTAAATGACTGTCTTACAATCAGCAAAACTGAGGATTGTGTAAAGGAAATAAAAGATTGTATGTCATTTAATTTTTTCTTACTTAACTCAGATAAAACTGAGATTTTATTAGTGGGACCCATGGCTGTGGGAGACAGGATGGCTACATCTATCCTAAAGCTAGATGGCTGCTTAGAATTACCCAGCCCATCTGTAAATCCGAATCAGAATACTTCATTGATCTCCGAGGGGAAATTGCAGTCATTACAGTAGTGACTAATTCTGTAGAAAAAAATAATAATAAACATTCTAAAATAACAATTTGCAAACAAGAATATAAATTTTACTAAATGCACATTTAAATTCACAATTAAACTGACAATAGAATGACAATTAAAAACTGAAAGAAGCAGCTTAGATTATTGCACTTCTGGTTTGTTGTATTGCACGGCGGTATCTCAGAATTATCTTCCTCCCACAGACAGAACATTGTCTGGCTGACACAATATTCCGTCTGTGGGAGGAAGATAATTCTGAGGGAGGAGTTATAGAGTTTGATGGCCACAGGTAGGAATAACCTTCTGTGGCACTCTGTGGTGCATTTTGGTGGGATGACCCTCGAGCTGAATGTGCTCCTGTGTCTCATCACCTCATTGTAAAGTGGTTGGTTTCCATTGTCCATAATGGCCTGCAGCTTAGACAGCCTCCTCCTCTCCGACACAGCTGTCAGCGAGTCCAGTTCCACTCCTACGTCACCGTCATTGTTGATCAATTTGTTGAGTTTGTTGGCATCTGCCACCCTTAGCCTGCTGCCCCAGCATGCAACAGCGTAGAGAATAGTACTCGCCACCATCGACTCATAAAATATCCTGAGCATAGTCCAACATATGTTTAAGGACCTCAGGTGCCTCAGAAAATAGAGATGACTTTGGCCCTTCCTATAGAGGGCGTTAGTGTTCATAACCCAGTCCAACTTGTTGTCAGTGTGCACACCCAGATATTTATAGTTCTCCACAGTGTCCACACTGACCCCCTTGATGGACACAGGGGTCACCAATGCCTTGTCCTTCCTCAGATCTTCCACCAGTTCCTTCGTCTTCACCACATTTAGCTGCAGATGGTTCAGCTCACACCATGTGACAAAGTCCTTCACTATCGCCCTGTACTCGTCCTCATTACTTTTACTGATACATATAACTATCGCAGAGTCATCTGAAAACTTCTGAAGATGGCAGGTCTCTGTGCAGTAGTTGAAGTCCGTGGTGTACAGGGTGAAAAGAAAGGGAGAGGGGACGGTTCCCTTAGGGACTCCAATGTTGCTGACCACTCTGTCTGAAACACAGTGCTGCAGGCATGGTCTATCAGTCAAATAGTCAACAATCTAAGACACAACGGAGGTGTCTAATTGCATCATCCTCATCTTGTCACCCAAATGAGCAGGTCTAATGGTGTTAAATGCAATGCAGGTGTCAGGGTTAGTGCCCTGCCTCCTGTTTTCGCTTTGTTTTCGGCTATCGTGGGCACGGACTTCAATTCCCACGATCCTCCATGGGACCTAAGATGGCCGCGCCCGCACCTGACGCTCATTTGTTTTGTCATCCAAGACGCTATATTAACGGCATACGCTTGCTATTTTGGTGCGGGAGCATTACTACTGTTCGGTTGTGACTCGGTTTCATGTCACTTTGCATGGAGTTACCTTGGTTGCAGCTCGCTTTGTGGACTTTGGCGTTCGCGATATCACTTTCGGTTATCTTTAGCTTTGCCTAGTTCATGCTCATGTATCCCAGTCCATGCTCATGTATCCTAGTCCATGTTTAGATACTCTAGGCTTTGCAATTATCCTTAACTTTGCCTAGTTCATGCTCATGTATCCAAGTCCATGTTTAGATACTCTAGGCTTTGCATTTATCTTTAGCTTTGCCTAGTTCATGCTTAAGTATCCTTGTCCATGTTTAGATACTCTAGGCTTTGCAATTATCCTTAACTTTGCCTAGTTCATGCTCATGTATCCAAGTCCATGTTTAGATACTCTAGGCTTTGCATTTATCTTTAGCTTTGCCTAGTTCATGCTCAAGTATCCTTGTCCATGTTTAGATACTCTAGGCTTTGCGGTTATCTTTATAGCTTTGCCTAGTTCATGCTCATGTATCTAAGTCCATGTTAATTACTCTAGTCTTGCTGTTATTCTTAGCTTTGCCTAGTCCATGCTCATGTATCCTGGTCCATGTTTAGATACTCTTTAGATACCCTTTTGGCGGGGACTTCAGTTTGATTTTGTTCTGTGTCCCCACAGGAGGACCTGCTGCGTGCTGTGGCCCTTTCCCTCCGAGATAGAGCCTGGGATTGGGCCCTGGAATGATGGCCATGGTTCATGCAGGGGACCATGGAGCAGTTTCTGGGGGCCTTGGAGGCTGAGTTTGGTCACCGTCCTGCCAAGCTCCACCACTCCGGAGCTAGGCAAAGCTAAAGCTAAAGATGGCTAACCACTTCTCTGTTTAGCCATCTCCATGACCCCCAGCTCGCGGGTTGTCGGGGAATCCAGGTCAGCACCAGGACCAAGCCAGTCCAGGGCGTGCTCACTCCAGAGACCGTCCTGAGCACCCTGCTCACTCCGGAGATTCTCCAGAGCACATCTTTGCCCGTCACAGACGCTTTTGTTGATCCAGAGGATGCCAAAATCATCACCTCGCTCACCGAGATCGCACAGACCGCTGCGTTGCTCGTCAAGACTGTCGAGGGCACTGTTTCATCCATCATGGACATAGAGACCTACACCTCGCTGACAAAGGTCGCTTGGAATGCTGCCTCCCTTGCTGAGATCGCCCAGGGCACCGTCTCGCCCACTGTAGTCACTCAGAGCGCCACCTCGCTTGTCAAGCTCATCCAGTCAGTCTCATTGCTCCTCGCCAAGAGTGCGTGGGGTTCCAAGTCAGGGCCATCTTAGCCCAGCTGTCGAGTCCACCGCGTCTCATAGCACTATGTCTGTGCCGTTAGGGCCCCTTAGTTCCGGGTCCGGTCTCACAATGTCCAGTGACGTGGTATTCAGGCATGTTAGCCTCGCTTCCGAGCCGTTTGCGCAGCTTGGCTTGGTTGGTGAGCCGCTAGCCACCTTGTCCTCACCGGTTAGCCCCACTTCTGAGCCATGTGCTGACCCAGTTGATGAGCTGCTAACCGCCTTACCCTCGCCAGCTAGCCCTGCTTCCGAGCTGTTTGCGCCGCTTAGCTTGGTTGATGAGCCGCTAGCTGCCATACTCTCGCTGGTTAGCCCCACTTCTGAGCTGTTTGCGCAGTTTAGCCTGGTTGATGAGCTGCTGACCACCTTATCTTTGCCGGTTAGCCCCACTTCCGAGCCGAGCATGCCTCTTAGCTCGGTAGATAAGCCACTGACTTCCTGTAATTTGGTATTCACGCGTGTTAGCCCCGTTTCCGCGCCGTTTGCACCACCTAGCTCGGTTGATGAGCTGCTAACCATCTCACCCTTGCCGATCATGCCCCTTAGCTTGGTAGATGAGCCGGTGACTGCCTGTAATCCAGCATCAGAGCAGGTCAGCCCCGCTGCTGAGTCGTTTGGGCCTCCTGGCTCGGGAGATGAGCCGCTAGCCACCCCGCCGTCGTCGGTTAGCCCCACTTCCGAGTTACTTGTGCTGCCTGTCATGGTGGATGAGCTGCTAGCCACCTTATTTGTGCAGCTTAGCTTGAGTGAAATGCCACCAGCCGCTCCACCTTCATCGGTTAGCCCCGCTTCCGGGTCGCCCATGCCTCGTATCTCTGTTGATGAGCCGCTAGCCATCAGTTCGTTGTCGGTTAGCCCCGCTTCCGAGTCATCCGCGCCGCTTAGCTTGGTTAGTGAGCTGTTAGCCGCTTTTATCTCATGGGTTAGCCCTGTTTCCGAGCTATTCGTGTGTCCGAGCTCTGAAGACAAGGTGCTAGTTGCCGTTAGCTCTGTGTCTGAGTCTAACGTGTCCTCTAGCTCTGTCGTCGAGCCTAGTGCACTGCCTGTCGTCAGCTTGCTGCGCTGTCAAGTCGTTCCAGAGGGGCCTCCCCGCAGGCCGTCCCTTCCAGAGGGGCCTCCCTGCAGGCCATCCGTTCCAGAGGGGCCTCCCTGCAGGCCGTCCATTCCAGAGGGGGCCTTCCAGAGGTCCCGTGTTCCAGAGGTGGCCTTCCAGATGTCCTGTGTTCAAGAGGGGGCCTTCCAGAGGCCCACAGTTCCAGTGGGGCCGCTCCTGAGATCCACAGTTCCAGGGGGATCACCCAGAAGGTCCTGTCAAAAGTGGTGAACGTCTGACTCCACATCCGCCCCCCGGACCTCCGAGGGACCCACCTGTCCTGCGGTCTGGACCCTCCATCTGGCCTCCCACCACCCACCTGTGTTCGGTGCCGTCGCCCGGAGAGGAACCCCCGGACCTTGCCATTATATTTAGCTTTGCCTAGTTCATGCTGATGTATCCTAGTCCATGTTTAGATACTCTAGGCTTTGCGGTTATCTTTAGCTTTGCCTAGTTCATGCTCATGTATCTAAGTCCGTGTTTAATTATTCTAGTCTTTACTATTATTCCTAGCTTTGTCTAGTCCATGCTCGTGTATCCTTGTCCATGTTTAGATACTCTAGGCTTTGCGGTTATCTTTAGCTTTGCCTAGTTCATGCTCATGTATCCTTGTCCATGTTTAGAAACTGTAGTCCTTGCTGTTATCCTTAGCTTTGCCTAGTTCATGCTTATGTATCTAGTCAATGTTTAATTACTCTAGTCCTTGCTGTTATCCTTAGCTTTGCTTAGTCCATGCTCATGTATCCAAGTCCATGTTTATTTACTCTAGTCTTGCTGTTATTCTTAGCTTTGCCTAGTCCATGCTCATGTATCCTGGTCCATGTTTAGATACTCTTTAGATAGCCTTTCGGCCGGTTTTGACCTTGTAGCTTTCCCTAGCCGGAGTAGCCTCTGTTGCCCTTTTTCTGCCTCCCTGCCGGCTGGAGCCTTCGCTGGGTTCCCCTCGCACTATTCCATTTGCTGTGTAGTTCCCTCGTTTGAGTTTTTGGGTTTCTTTGATGTAGTTGTATTTGTTGCAACATTTTTATTTGGTTTGTTTCCCTGTTTCCCTTGATGTATCGTGTTGCCTTTATTTTCTGTGCCTTGGAGGGGAACTTTTTTGAATAAACCGCTTATCCTTTGAACTAAGACCTGCATTCGTTTGCTCATGCCTTGCCCACCCCGTAACAGGAGAAGTAAAAAAAACATGATTCTCACAGTGCTGGCAGGCTTATCTAGATGAGTTTAGACTCGGTTCAGCAAGTACAGTGCTGCTTGAAAGTTTGTGAACCCTTTAGAATGTTTTATATTTCTGCATACATATGACGTAAAACATCATCAGATTTTCCAAACTATTATCTACCCAGTAGTGCCATTAAAGTGTTTTGAAAAAACAGCTTGCAACCCCACTGTATCCGATGCATTCATACCACACACACACTTTCGGAATATTTACACTCTGGTCAAAGGTGGTACCTTTTCTTTAATTCATAAGCAAGTGGAGGTTGATAAATTGTGCTTATTTAGCAGCAGGGTAGAGTCTCTCATAGTATAACATTCATAAGTTATGTGGCTAATGTCTATTTCCCAATAGCAAATCTAATTTTCAAAAAAGCTTCTCTATTACTTAATTTACTTATTTCTGGCTAGGATTAGCCAGATAGCTTGATACAGTTTTCTTTGTGTTTTGTTTTCTTTCAGCAGGGTTTTAGCTCTAGAAACCTTTTTATTGATTTATTGCTTTAGTTATAGTGCCTTGCAAAAGTATTCGGCCCCCTTGAACTTTTCGAACTTTTGCCACATTTCAGGCTTCAAACATAAAGATATGAAATTGTATTTTTTTTGTGAAGAAATCAACAACAAGTGGGACACAATCATGAAGTGGAACAAAATTTATTGGATATTTTAAACTTTTTTAGAAATAAAAAACTGAAAAGTGGGGCGTGCAAAATTATTCAGCCCCTTTACTTTCAGTGCAGCAAACTCACTCCAGAAGTTCAGTAAGGATCTCTGAATGATCCAATGTTGACCTAAATGACTGATGATGATAAATAGAATCCACCTGTGTGTACTCAAGTCTCCGTATAAATGCACATGCTCTGTGATAGTCTCAGAGTTCTGTTTAAAGCACAGAGAGCATCATGAAGTCCAAGGAACACACCAGGCAGGTCCGAGATACTGTTGTGGAGAAGTTTAAAGCCGGATTTGGATACAAAAAGATTTCCCAAGCTTTAAACATCTCAGGGAGCACTGTGCAAGCGATTATATTGAAATGGAAGGAGAATCAGACCACTGCATATCTACCAAGACCCGGCCGTCCCTCTAAACTTTCAGCTCAAACAAGGAGAAGACTGATCAGAGCTGCAGCCAAGAGACCCATTATCATTCTGGATGAACTGCAGAGATCTACAGCTGAGGGTGGGAGACTCTGTCCATAGGACAAACAATCCAGTCATACACTGCACAAAATCTGGCCTTTATGGAAGAGTGGCAAGAAGAAAAGCCATTTCTCAATGGGATGATTAGCCTAAAAGGAGTCTCTCGTATAAAGTTTGTCACAAGCCACCTGGAGACACACCAAACATGTGGAAGAAGGTGCTCTGGTCAAGATGAAACCAAAATCTAAACTTTTGGCCACCATGCAAAACATTATGTTTGGCGTAAAAGCAACACAGCTCATCACCCTGAACACACCATCCCCACTGTCAAACATGGTGGTGGCAGCATTATGGTTTGGACCTGCTTTTCTTCAGCAGGGACAGGGAAGATGGTTAAAATTGATGGGAAGATGGATGGAACCAAATACAGGACCATTCTGGAAGAAAACCTGTTGGAGTCTGCAAAAGACCTGAGACTGGGACAGAGATTTATCTTCCAACAAGACAATGATCTAAAACATAAAGCAAAATCTACAATGGAATGGTTCACAAATAAACGTATCCAGGTGTTAGAATGGCCAAGTCAAAGTCCAGACCTGAATCCAATCGAGAATCTGTGGAAAGAGCTGAAAACTGCTATTCACAAACACTCTCCATCCAATCTCACTGAGCTCGAGCTGTTTTGCAAGGAAAAAATTTCAGTCTCTCGATTTGCAAAACTGATAGAGACATACCCCAAGCGACTTGCAGCTGTAATCGCAGGCAAGGTGGCACTACAAAGTATTAACGCAAGGGGGCCGAATAATTTTGCACGCCCCACTTTTCAGTTTTTTATTTCTAAAAAAGTTTAAAATATCCAATAAAGTTCGTTCCACTTCACTATTGTGTCCCACTTGTTATTGATTTCTTCACAAAAAAATTACAATTTCATATCTTTATGTTTAAAGCCTGAAATGTGGCAAATGTTGGAAAAGTTCAAGGGGGCCGAATACTTTTGCAAGGCACTGTAATCGAGCCACCTAGAGTTCAGTGTTACAGTCATTGCAATAATCAATTCTGCCCTTTTAAAACAATCGGCAATTGACCAGCCATTACCAGTAGCAGTCAATTTAACCTAACATTCAGCTAATGCTGGACTTTTAACAGGGGAGTCTCAATCCAGATTTAACTTAATCTCCATATTCAACTACATTTTCATATTATCTATACTTCTGGTATATAGTTACGGAAAAATGTGGGAATCTAGATTATATTGTAATATGTCACCCGTCTCTTATTATGTACTTATGTAATTTTTTTTGAGTCTTGGTCCTCCCAAGGTTTCTTCCTAGAACTAGGGAGTTTTTCCTTGCCACTGTTGCCCTAGGCTTGCTCAATTTGGGATTGGACGTAGTTATTAGGAGATAATCTAAACTTGTAAAGTTGCTTTGAGACAATGCTCCATTGTAAAAAGCACTCTATAAATAGATCTGACTTGACTTGACTTGACTTATTATGTAATAATGTCAAATTGTATGGTGACAGCCTGTGGTAGCCTAGCAGTTAATGTATTGGACTCTGGACCACAAGACCCAGGGTTCAAATCCCACCTCTTGAGCAAAACCTATAACTCCCAATTGCTTGGATTGTAAGATTGCGCACATGTGGACAAAATTGTTGGTACCCCTCAGTTAATGAAAGAAAAACCCACAATGGTAACAGAAATAACTTTAATCTGACAAACGTAATAATAAATACAAAGTCTATGAAAATTAACAAATGAAAGTCAGACATTGCTTTTCAACCATGCTTCAACAGAATTATTTAAAAAAATAAACTCATGAAACAGGGCTGTACAGAAATGATGGTACCCCTGAAAAATGTGACCAAAGGGACATGTTTAATCAAGGTGTGTTCCAGCACTTACTTAGCATTGATTGCGCGATCAGTGACACCTGCTGGCTCTTGTATATAAGTCCTGATACGACCGTGCCAGTAAATGCAGCAAATGCAGTAAATGCAGCATAAAATAAGCTGTTTTGAAAACTGCCAGCAGTGGGGCTAAAAATACCCTGAGTCGCGGGGGCTTAAGTTGCATGAAGCTGATCTCAGCTTGGGTTGAAAAACTTGTGTACAGAAGGAATTAGTAGAAACAAACAAAAAAAAGACTGAGTGAAGTTGTTCCAGCATGACCTCGAAGGTAACTGAGTGAAATCACTCCAGGCACTGAACGTCCTTCGAAGGACGGTGCTTAATGACGTCATGATTGATGCATATCTCATGACGACCCTTTTGTTTTGCGAACTCTACACTCTTGTGGTCAGATAATGAACACCACCCTTTGAGAAATAATATTGTCATGCGGGGATCTAGGATGCCAAACTAAATTAGCCATGAAACCCAAGATGCGGACCAACAGACAGGTGACAGACCACGACATAACGTAAAGGGTGTTTATTAAATAACCAGCTATATGTGTGTGTGTGAGAGAGTGAACCGGCAGCGAGTGCTATGGAGCGTCGAATCCAGGGAGCCGGGAGGTTGGGTATGCAATGAAACCACAACAGGGGATGCAACGGAGTGCGGCAGTCTGAGCAGGCTGGGGAGGACCGTGATGCAACCAGAGGGAAACCGGGTGACAGAGGAGCTGCTGGAACTGGATGCTGGAGGGAGAGGGAACTGGCAATCAATCCCAGGAGAGAAAATAAACGATGACTGAGAGCCGAAGAAGTAATCAGGAATGACTAGACTAAGCTGATTAGATAATGTAGGAGAAGGTAAGCGACAGTACTAGAAGCTAACAACAAAGATAAATCAGCATCAGAGCTGTAGGCCTAGAGAAAAACGAGGAGTCTAGAAGTAGCCATAGGCTAAGGCTAGGCTAAAGCTACTGCTAGCACTAATGCTAGAGAATGAGAAGAGCGAGTGAGCCAGTTACCGGGCGAGAAGCGAGGAGATTCTGGCTAAGAATCTGAGATCATTCGGTGACTTTATCTGGAACACTGATGAGGTGAAATGTGGAACCGGTGTGAGCAGGGAGGAGATGGGGAGAACAGGAGCCAATCGATTTCTGTGCAAGCAAGCACAAACACATACACACCGCACTCAGGAATGTAAACAGAGCGGGAGGAAGAGAGCATCGGAAAATGACGAACCAGGGAAAAAATGAAGCGGATACAGGATGAACCCTAACAAATATAGGTTATTGACCTCCAGACCCCCACATCTTGAGTGATTAACTCAGGAATAATTACGCAGTGTTGGTGAAACACTCCAACTATAAAATCTTATGTGTCTACTCTGTGAACTCACTGAAGCTAATTGAGTTAATTCCCTGCGGTATCTTACCACTATTAACATGAATGGCATTGGGTCCATCTCTAGTAGGAAGTGACCTCTATGCCCTTCATTACTGTAATATAAACTATCAGTAGTCTCTTATTAATCATTATAACCTTTAAGAAGCATTATTATAACACAATCACTGATTATCACTATTAATTGAATCCATAAATTCATTGATTAAGCCATTAATTAAAATCCTTTAGTTGTACTCAACTATTAAATGAGAAGCTTATTCTTTAGTTATTAGTTTCTTTATTTTAAAAAATAAATAAATAAATAAATAAACAAAGAAATAAATAAAATAAAGCTTGTTCAAATACAGTACCTACTTGCGGTGTACCTACCCTACCTGTAAATCCAATTGCCATTAAAACATAACACTACTAATTCACATATTGAATTGTGGCCGCTGAGCCACAATCAGATTCTCTCCGTGTAGAAGACACCAATGAGGAAGTTGAGTTGGCATTGCTAGAGATTACTCAATCACTAATGCCCGACTACCTGAAAGCCTATACCTGAGAACCGATTTTAGAAGTAAGGCGGCATCTCAACTAATTATAAATCTGGTTGTCTTACAGATAACCAAGTTCAAGAATCGTTCTATGGAAATCCAGCATTCCACTGCAAAGTGCATGGCCCTTGAACAACGCAATGCGAACCTTCGCAGTAAAATTGAAGGATTAGAGGGCTCCTTGTCAAAATACAGTCAGGAATTAGATGCGTTCGAAGCCCAGAATGCCCAACTACAACAACAGGTCCATGAGGTCTCAGGTCTGATCAGCAGAGCCCAAGCCAAGATAGTAAGTCTGACTGAACGACAGGACAAGGCAGAAAGCGAGTTGGCAAGGACTAGGGACAAGCTAGTCGCATGCCAAAAACAACAATTGAAGGCAAAATGCGAGTTAACTGAGGTAAATTTGAACTTGTATCAACTTGGATCAGCGGCAGCCAAGCAGTACAGGAAAGAAATTCCTGGATGTCCCAAGAGGGATACAGCATGCATCCGATACACACCCCGACCAATCAACAGGTGTACAGAATGTTCCCTGTTACGACCAGGAGCAGGATTCTACTCCCAGAGTTGCTCCTGGATCCCATTTTTCCACTCGGGTCAGGAGAGACTCTCCTGACCGCACCCGAATAACTCCCCCACAAGGGCAAGACCCCTCCTTCTGCTACACTCAGGGCCCAACTTACAGGGACCTGGATAAAAATATAAGATTGTCTGCAATATAACTCGATTCGAGCCAACACCTGGTTGCTCTAATGATATCAGTACATATGTGAATGACATCAAGTTCTACCTACGAAAATTCCCCCAAGCTACCGTAGATGACCGGATGCATTTAATCCAAGTGACCTCAAACCGAGAAGTTAGTAGTTTCATCACACGCCAGCCAGACCATATCCGTGGAAACTATTATCTACTGTGTAGAGCATTGGAGGAAGAGTTTTCCAGTCCTCTCATACAGACAGGACTGGCTGTGCCTTTGTTAGTCAAACAGGGTAGGCAGGAGTCCTCACAGGTCTATTATCATTGTTTGCGCCAAGCCTATTTTGGTTTCAACAACCATCCAGGTATGAAGGAAGATTTGAACTTCAAATCATTGTTTATCCAAAACTTCCATCCTACCACAAGCTACTATGTAGGTGTCTCAGCCTGCCCACGCACATTAAACAGTAGAGAACTGCGCGACTTAGCACTAGAGGGGTTTGTTAAATGTCAGCAAACTGCCCCTAATTGGGGAGACCCTCCTAGCATGTTAAGTCTCGACACCACCTCCTTATATTTAAAGCTAGAAGGAGCCTCGGGACTGGAACCAACCAATCCAACTCAGGACTCCAACCAAGCCCACGGCCCGAACAAAGGGCAGGGCCTCTCTCAGTCCCAACAAAACCATCAGCGCCACAGGTATCCTAAACATCCGTGGTCAGACCGTAATCGAAATCGTGTGAACTCGGATGCTGGTCAGGGTCCGCCGAGGTATCGCCACGATTGGTCTCCTCCCGATCAACGCAAAAACCACCAGGCCCGAGAAAACCAAGGGCATGTTGGACGTGCGTCATGGTACAACTGTCTCTGGGGTAACCCAAGGCGACCTTCACACAGGAAGACTTAGAAACATTTAAGAGAGTAATAGATATGTGCCAGGTTGATAGCCAGAAAGCAGATCTGTTCTTCCTCACCTCTGTTCCCCCTGAATCACCTGCGCAGCCTTTGTTAGGCCATGTTGAAACAAAAGAGGATTGCTCCTCCATATCTGATGGGAATACACCTGCAGTACCAGGCCCCAAACAGACCCCTGTCATGCAGATGGACATACCTGATCAGCCACCACAAGGGGGTGAGAAATCGATTCCCCCTAGTGCTGTGTTAGTAGTCCAGTTAGACCCCAAGGGAAGCTGTCCTCAGGAGGATTCCTAAAATGTTTCTAAACTTTAATTGACTTAAATGTTTAAAAATTTGGACCCAGGTCGGCAAACCTCTGTGGATCTCTCACCCACTCTATGTGGGGTCGCAATGTCACGTACTCAGAACTACCATTCCTACACCCAACAGCTTTGTGAGCTTATGGGGTACGATTGATGATGATGAACAATAGGAGCCAACTGATCTTCTGTCAGAGTCTTCCTGGCCCCCAGGCAAACTACTGGAACAACGAGACACCTTCTTTTGTTCTCTAACCAAGCCCGATGCTGCAAAGAAGTGTTGTCCACAGATTGAGAATGGCCTCCTGCTAGAGGACGCCAATGTCCAGGACGTGGTCCTGGCACTGTGGGCCGACAAATCAACAATCAGTCAAGAACTCTTTGACACCCTGTCCAAGGCCAAAACTGACCTTTAGTTTGAAAAAAGCTCTTGTCGGTTTCCCCTTGACCCGATACCGCATGTGACCAAAACTCCTCCTGATGGCATCTGCGAATTAAGCGTTCGCTGGAACCGAAAAGAATTAATCCATTTCTTCCTGGTCGTCTGAGACCTACCCCATGCTGTTTACATTGGTAGTGATATTCTAGTTACGCTAAATGTCCATGTAGACACAATCAATAACATCCTCTAGTAGTTGACCCAAGCTCAGGAATACTGTGAATGACCAGACCCTGAAAATCTGAGCTCAGGACTGACCATACCCGAAGCTTGCCAGGTGATTAATGAGCAGGCCATCATCGTATCTGCTGAGACAAAGGATGTGTCAGTATGCCTGAACATCTGACCGGGCCATTGCCTGTGTCATTCTTTGGCTGTTTTTCAACTGTCACCCATCCTTTTCAACTTAGGCCTGTCCATAGATAATACCCCTATCATTGACCTGCATGCAAGGTCAGTCTACCTATTGGTACACAATGATAGCACAGGTGACATAGCAATTCCCAAAGCCACCATTCTGGGTTGGCTCATTAGCACAAAATTCCACGATTTTGAGCTCAGAGTCCCTGTGATAGAGCTTATTCCCTGTCCATTGCTCCTTGACCAGCCCGAATCGAAAGTAGTGTACATGAAACTAGCTAGAGCGATCACAATCTTTTCAACCCTGATTGAGGGTGACTCGGCCTGGCGAGTTGACCTAACGGATGGCAAACTAATGACTCTGCAGTCTGTTTCCATCCTATCTATTGATTCTGTACCTGAAACAGCTTCGGCGTCAAAAAACAATTCAAGGGGGCTAGTGGCAACACTGGCTGAACTAAACAGTGAACCGTACCCTGAATTTGCATCTCAAATCAAGCTAGTACTAAATGAAGCTGACACCCTACAGAGTGATCAAGAGCACAAGAAACTCAGGGAGATCCTTATCAAGTATCGCAGCTCATTTGCCCAAGATTCCCTAGACTGTGGATTAACCACAATCCACATGGTGCATATTCTGACAGTCTCTGGTGCACGTCCCACTTATGTGCATCAGTACAAAATCCCGTTAGCATCGTATGAACCAGTGCAGGAAATCATTGACAATCTTTTGGAAAAGGGCATCGTCCGCCCCTGTAATAGTAGCTGCCCCTCTCCACTCTGGTCAGTGGTAAAGCCAAATGGCATGTGCCGAATAAAGTTTGACTACCGTTACTCTAGTGGTGGGTGTCCCAAACAACCAACATTCTTAGGGGACTCCCTCCTCATACAGTTTGGATTACGATCCTACCCATTACAACCATTCACCTATTCCTGATCGGTCGGCGACACCATTTTGGCCTTCACCATTGGCCTAGGATATCTCATAACCTGCGGAGCTGCATACCTGTACATCAGATGCACCCAACAGTTGCAGGGCAAGATAAATGCCTGCTCAGATAGGATGGTCAGACTGGTTAAACATAGGAAAACAGACAGGGATAACCCCACTAACACTCAGGTAAACACTGAAGAGGGTTTCGAACCTGTCCTTATAGAGCTGCAAGAATAACTTTATATACAATGGTAAATTCCACTCCCCACTATGTTGAATCTAGGCACCACACTCACACCACACTCTTTGTCGAAACACCAGAGAGACCCATATTAAGTACAAAAAGTGGTATTGCTTACTTGTCACTTGTCATCCACAGCTATCATCGCCTGAAGGTGGCCAAAGTTCGGCTGGAACACAAACTTCATCCACTGTGGGGGATTTAGCCTCAATAGCTGAATTGCTCACTTCAGCTCTGTTTTTTGTTTTTCTACCTCTCCACCAAGTCGCAAACATTACTGACACTGGAATGTGGAAAGGACCACCACATGGACAGACAAACTGGAGCCAGGAATGACAGCTCTGGACAAAATATGACCCAAGTACCTCAGCCGTTTTAAGACATATATTGTTAATATCAGTATTAACTTTTGTTGGGACTATATTACCTCTGCATGGACCATTCAGCGAGAAAACACCTGAGAACTGCTTTGCAACGAGTCCAAACACTCACGCACACACACACACACACACACACACACACACACACACACACACACACACTTTCTCTTTCTTATCAGTAATTTGGCAAGGGATATTCGATCATATACAGTGGAGCAAAAAGTATTTAGTCAGCCACTGAATAATGAATAAAACTAAATAAAAGAAACTGCACACCATAAGAGTACTGTTGTGCTATTCAAAGCACACTTACGACGTGTCTCCGTTGCGCAATCGGCACTCCGGGTCTGCCTGGACAGAGCTTCCGCGGTCGCGTGCCACACTAATAATAATAAACCGTGCCTATGTGTGTGTGGCACGGACGTGGCGAGTGAAGAGGACGAGGTTATTAAACGATGTGTCCTCTTCTAGCGTGATCGGGGACTAAATGCACCCGATCACGGCGAGGGGGGGCGACGGTGTGAGAAAAGTAGACATGTCATAAGCTTGCTTTGAATAGCACAACAGTACGCTTACATCGTGCAGTTTCTTTTATTTAGTTTTATTCATTATTTATATCCTTGGTTTTGTTTCTCTTTATTTATTTAATTTTATTTCAGTTATAATTACCAACTGGAGCTATTTGCACTTGGGTCCCAACCCAGTTATATTTTGATTTATATGGTCCGTCATAGTTTTTAGATGGCGACCTGTAACAGTATGCAGCGACCAGTAAAGGGACCCAGCGTTAGCTCCTGGACCTCCAGTTTGGAGGTCCCCAGTCGCCGTGGTTGGGGGGTTTCATTACCCGGGTCACGGCTGGCATTTGGTGGGCCGTTCAATGACTTTGGCCGAGTCACTGACAATTTTTTCTATCCGGACCCTCCCATAATGCCCAGCCCTTGCCACTGTAGCCGCCGGCGTCTTTCTGGGGCTCAAGTAGGCTTTATTAGCAGCATGACCTATCTGGACCCCCAGCCAATTATTCCTGCTCCGGAACCAGCTACCATTTTTAAGATCTCACAGGGTTCCAGGGGCGTGCAGGAATTTGTGGCTGAATTCTGTGCCCTAGCTGCTGACTGTGGCTTGCATGGACCGGCCCTCATTGAGCCCTTTAGATTGGGTCTCAATGAGGACGTGGACCTTGAGCTGTGCTTCCTCCCACCCACCTCTTCCCTTGATCACCTGATCGAGCTGGCCAGGTTGGCGGAGGTCCACCTCGATCAGCGTGCGAGGAAGAGGACAGGCTGTGTTTTTAACAGCTTGAGTCCACCCGGTCCCATGCCAGGGCATTTAGCGCCTCCCAGCCCGGTTCGTGAACGGGCCGTGCTCACCAGCTCCGAAAGTGAGCATTCCGCGCCCCCTAGTTCAAAACCAGGGCTTGCCGTGCACGAATCAGCCAGGAGTTATCCCGGCTTGACGGCATGAGCGGCAGCAGCGCGATCAGACGCACGTACTCACGCTCAATGCTGCCTGCATATGTTGACGGCCTTTTTATTTCTTTTGTTATTTATTTTTATAGGGACAAAGGTACGTTCTGGGGGTATTAAGACCCTCAGATGGCAGCTCAGTAAAGGGAGGACCCTAGATAGGGTAGTGTCAGTTGTTTTGTTTATTTTTAATTTTCACTTTTACCGAGCTGCTTTGGTAGCTCTGAGCCTCGCTCCCGCCGTCCCTCTCTCGCGCCGTCACCCCCACACCCCCCCCCCCCACCCGCCGTGATCAGGTGTTTAATTTATTTCCCTGATCGCACGTTGGAAGAGGAAGTTGAGTGTCTCACCCATCCTCTTCATTTTTTTCTTGCGACCGTACCGCTCTCCCGTGGCCGCGTTTGAATCGCAGTTCAGCGGCACGAGCGACGTGGAAGCTCCGGTCGGGCTGCGCAGACACGAAGCGCTTGTTGTGCAATCGGAGGCACGCCGTAAAGGCAGTCTCTTTCATTTAGTTTCTTTAGTTATTTATATCTTCGGTTTCATTTCTTTTTATTTAGTTAGTTTTATTTCAGTTATCACTGCCAACTGGAGCTAACACATTCGGGTCCCAACCCATTTATATTTTGTTTAATACGGTTCGTCATACTTTTTTAATGGCGAACCCTAAGAAACTATGAGAGACAAAATGAGAAAGAAAAATCCAGGAAATCACATTGTAGGATTTTTAAAGAATTTAATTGTAAATTATGGTGGAAAATAAGTATTTGGTCAATAAATTTGGTTCAACTCAATACTTTCTAACATCACCTTTGTTGGCAATGACAGAGGTCAAACATTTCCTGTAAGTCTTCACCAGCTTTGCACAGACTGTAGCTGGTATTTTTGCCCATTCCTCCATGCAGATCTCCTCTAGAGCAGTGTTGTTTTGGGGTAACACGGACTTTTGACTCCCTCCACACATTTTCTATGGGGTTGAGGTCTGGAGACTGGCTAGGCCACTCCAGGACCTTGAAATGCTTTTTATGGAGCCACTCCTTTGTTGCCTGAGCAGTGTGTTTGGGATCATTGTTATGCTGGAAGACTGAGCCACATTCCGTCTTCAATGCTCCCACTGAAGGAAGAAGGTTTTCGCTTAAAATCTCATGATACATGGCCCGTTCGTTCTTCCCTTAACACAGATCAGTCTTCCTGTCCCCTCTGCAGAAAAACAGCCCCAAAGCATGAGGTTTCCACCCCCATGCTTCAAAGTAGGTATGGTGTTCTTGGGATGCGACTCAGCATCCTTTTTCCTCCAGTTGGGTTTTTACCAAAAAGTTCTATTTTGGTTTCATCTGACCACATGATATTCTCCCAATCCTCTTCTGGATCATCCATACGTTCTCTGGCAAACTTCAGATGGGCCTGGGCATGTACTGGCTTAAGCAGGGGGACATGCCTGGCACTGCAGGATCTGAGTCAATCTGAGCATAATATGTTACTGATGGTAGCCTTGTTACATTGGTCCCAGCTCTCTGCAGATCATTCATCAGGTCCCTCCATGTAGTTCTGGGATTTTTGCTCACCATTCTCATGATCATTTTGACCCCACAGGATGAGATCTTGCATGGAGCCCCAGATCGAGGGAGATTATCAATGGTCTTGTATGTCTTACAATTGCTCCCACAGTTGATTTATTCACACCAACTTGCTTGCCTATTGCAGATTCACTCTTCCCAGCCTGCTGCAGGTCTACAATTTTCTTCCTGGTGTCCTTCAACAACTCTTTGGTCTTGGCCATCGTTCAATTTGGAGTCTGACTGTTTGAGGCTGTGGACAGGTGTCTTTTATACAGATAACAAGGTCAAACAGGTGCCATTAATACAGGTAACAAGTGGAGGACAGAAGAGCTTCTTAAAGAAGTTGTTACAGGTCTGTGAGAGCCAGAAATCTTGCTTGTTTGTGGGTGACCAAATACATATTTTCCACCATGATTTACAATTAAATTCTTTAAAAATCCTACAGTGTGATTTCCTGGATTTGTTTCTCATTTTGTCTCTCATAGTTGAAGTGTACCTATGATGAAAATTACAGACCTCTCTCATCTTTCTAAGTAGGAGAACTTGCACAATCAGTGGCTGACTAAATACTTTTTTGCCCCACTGTACATATATACACATGTCCCTGACTCCTCACATATTTTCATCTCTATTTGTTTAATGTCTTTAGTGTGGTGGTCCAACTTTGTGTCGTAGTTAGGAACTTTTTAGCGTATAATCTCTACAGAGCCTGTTGCATCGATCGGCTAGTGATTAATACTTATTCACACGTATAGAGGACCAGGAATGCAAGTTGTTATTAAGAATGTATTGTATCCTACATCTGGTATTAATGATATCATTATTTGTCTAAGAAATAGCCAATTTATGTGCTGTAGTTTAGAATGCCTTAATTGTGTTATAGTTTGTAGATTCAAGGTGCTCACAACAATCAAAACTTAGTAACTGAACTCCCGCAACTAAACCTGTAACTTTGAGGAATTTTGATTCTCATGTGATACACTTAGACATCTTAGATACCAAAAATATATTAATCCAAAGTTATAGCTTCTATATCGGTGCATATCAATCTACAGTGAAAATAAAGGATGTGCCCAACGAGAGGAGGGACTTGATACCCAGTCAACTTCTCATTGGCCGATCCAGGGCAATACCCCTGCCTCACGCCCCTGATCGCTTACATCAGAGTGTGTACAAAAACTTGGCACAAAGCAGCGTGAGTTGGTTCTTGAGTTTTTGAGAGTTTTTTTGAAAAGAAGCAGTTTTTTTTTGTTATAAGAGTTCTGAAGTTTAGTTCTTTTTGTTTTGAAGTTTTTAGAAGTTTCTTTTTGCTTTTTTGTTTTAAGTTTAAGTTTTAAGTTTTTCTTTTTCCAGCAGTCTTAGTAGTTCAGAAGTGCCAAATTAGAAATTAAGCTAAAGAAAGTAGGGAAAAGGCCAACTAGCAAAGATCTCCTTCACGCTCAACCACGTTTGTATATCCTGGCCTCCAAGTTTAGTGAAACGTCCTTCTGTAAAGTTCGTGTCAGACTTAGCATTTACCTATGGCCAGGATAAAGATTTGAGTGTGAGCAAACGCAGTCTTCGAGGACTGTGAATCGCCCGTAGCCTAAAGCTGGGAAGAAGACCGAATACTGGGTCACCGGAAGACGCGGCCCAGAAAACATCTGTGGTTACACGGCGGCCTTTCTGCATAACCAAGAAGCCAAGAGACTATGCCATCGATAGTCCCTCCAAGCGGCTGTGTTCATCGGAAGATAAACATCACCCACTCCATGATCGTGCCATCCTGGACAGGCGAGGTCCGGTTACTGTGTCCATAACCATTCACAAGTGATCACCAGGCAAGTACCGCTATTATGGCTTGATTTGGGTCTCCGATCCTCAAAACCTTACCTTTAGTTTTAAACCACATGTCAACCCTAGACCCCCCTACGTCTAAGTAATTTACATTGAACTATTTACATTTCACCACAAATTATCTTACCAGTAACTCACTATGCTTTAATAAAATAGTTTATAACATTGCATCTGGGTAGTTACTACACAATTGATAGGTTGCACATAGATACACCCTATATACCTGATATAGTGATATTAAAACTGTGATATATATGCCATCATTATTTCATAATCTTAACTCTGTGATATACCTATCATTACTTCAGATTGTCAGTTGGAATTTACCTTGTTTATAGTTAATAAACTTTTATACCCTTTTGAATTTACTGCTTTGTGTGGGAGAGATTTTATTTATTCAACTGAGGTCGAGAAAAGAACTGCAAACTCACTCTTCAGATCCAGACTGAATTTGCCCATGTCGACTTCCTGATTAATTTTGCTTTTTCTTTTTCAACTGGTTTTCCAGATCCACCAGCCCCCAAACGATCCGGTGGTGCCCCATTTGTTCATTAACATTAATCAATTTAAAGGCGTAGTCATATTTCGCTACATTGGATTGGCGCACTGTCTATGATTGATCCTGTTCTGTGCACTGACCCTGGCTAGGCACTGGCATTCCCGCGACTCTGACTAGGATCAAGCATATAAAACAATGAATGAATGAATTTTTAAATGTTTTAATAATTTTCTCACACATTTGTTGACAAACTGGAGATCATCTGCCTACCTTTCCTATACAGAGACTCAGCTTTTCCTGTTTTCTGTTATCATTGTTTAACCAGGAATGGAAGAATGGATGTTTATTAACAAATGGATGAAGGTGACCAGACAAAACATTAAATATCCTGGATTCATACTGTCTGCAATTATATAAAAGTCAAAGTACATGTAAGGAACACTGTGTTTTTTTTTATATTTACATTTTCCATACCACCCCAACTTTTTCTGATTTGGGTTGTAGTTTATCCTTTTGACCGCCAGTGTTCTGGATTTTAGATTTTGTTTGAAGTGTTTATACACTCTGTCCACTGACTATGCTGCTGTGGTTGTTATACTTTCATTGTTACTGAAACATGTTCAAGCCCAGAGGCAGCAAAGCAGCCCCATAGCATTATGGATCCTATACCTACAATTTTCATTTTAGCCTTCATTTCATCTATAAACATAACGCTGGTATGCATTGCTGAAGAGCTTTTTTTTACATCTGTCCATATAAAATTCTCCCAGAAGGACTGTCATTTGTCTATGTAAGTTCTGGCTGAGTTCAGTTACTCTTTATTATGCCTATTATACTCTTTCTTTAAGCAGTGGTTGGCATTTTCTCTGTTTTGTTCACTGTATGGTGTATGGTATGGGTTGAAACTATCACTCCAGATGTCTCCAGCTCAGCCTGAAGTTCTTTGGACGTTGTTTGTGTTTTTTTTTGCCACATTTCACTTCAATTCACTTTCATAGGATTCTCCAGCAATATTCGTCTTTAAATCATGTCCTGGAATGTTGTTTACCATTCCAAGAATAACAAACATCTTGCTAACATTTGAACTGTTGAAGTCAGAATGCCAAGATATTTGGAGATACTCTTTTAGACTGTACCCTTTAAACTGCTTGTGCTTAGTGATAATAGCATTTCTGGTCTGCTGAAACAGCTTTTTTGTCTTTTCCATTGTGAACAAGGAACAGGGAATAAAGCTGGTCATTTTAAGCATCAAAGTTGCCAATTATAGGCTAATGAAATTAATGTAAGCACAAACAGATGTGGACTGAAGGTGTGAACAGGAGAGTCTAACTTCTTATTAATCACAGGATAGTAATGCATTTATGGGGGCACCTAAAGACAGAAAAAACAAGCATTCAGCAATATCACAAGATGCACTTTGCTCAAGATTATGCGGGTTATGCGGATTATATGATTGTAATGGAACACTGTATATTAAGTTGGAGATCAATTCAAAATAGAAGCTTTTTAAATAGTGGTCTAGACTGTTGGCACTTTTGTTGTAATAAAATTATAAAGTTACACAGCTCCTAAGTTACATGTCTGAGTACCACTGACAGAAGCCATCAGGCTAAATTATTGACATAATTCTATGGAAAGCCATTGGCAATTTAAACAAGTGGCATAACTGAGATTTACGTTTAAATATGCTGTGAAACTCAAGAAAAGTGTCAGCCTGTTATTCCCTCATATAACTGAATACTATAGAACTGATTGTTTCACCACCAAATTATTATTGTTGTTATTGTTCTTGCATTGTTATTGTTATTCTTACACAAACTAAACTACCAAGGTAGAAAGAGTAGCAGGGGAGAAATACTATGGGCCCTTTTCACATTTCCGGGTTTAGAACGCGGAAGTAAATAATAGCAGGGTAACCAGGCTCGCCAAGCTACATAAGCACAATGGAGAAACACAGCAAGTGCTACTGCAGCGTACTTTTTTGCTCAAACAGTAAAAGAAAAGACCCAAATTTGAGTTTTCACGATTTCCCAATAAGCCAAAATGTACGGAGAAAATGGATTAACGCTATTAGGCGAGAAGAAAGTGCCAACTTTCCCGTCCTTCGTGGCAGTACATTTGCATGTAGCCAGCACTTCAGACCTGAGGATCTGTGAGAAGTGAGCCCACAGCTGTTCTGGATCACGACTACTGGTGTCCACCTTCCCCAGGCGAGTAACATTACTACTCTTTTCCATTCAGCACTAGCCCGTGCTATAGCCTTACACGACAGTAAGTCGAAATACACTAAATGCGTTACATTACATTACTTGTCTTCTCGAGGTGCCATGTAAACAGTCCAAACACATAGCCGACATGCATAGTAAACATGATTATAAAATACTTATCTGATTGTGAAGTTACTGTATTAAACAGTCTGAATAGATTTTGTACTTACCACCTTAAACATAAATATACAATATACTTACCTGTCTCAGTGTTGTCCATGATAGGTTAACAAGTGATAAACAACTTGCATTGGCTAAAATGGCACTACTTCCTAATTAAAATTAATGATCACATAACTGATGTTAAGTACTTGAATTAAACTTTAGATTAGTCTTATATATATATATATATATATATATATATATATATATATATATATTATATATATATATATATTTCTGCTCTAGCCTAAAAATAGGCTAAAGGTGTCTCCTTGTTGTTACAGGTCGTACAGTGGATGCAAAGATCAAGGAACTGGAGCAAAAAGTGACAGAGCTAGAAAGAGAAATACAGCAGCTTATTTTCCTGAAAGAACAGAAACCAAAAGTTGAGCCACTTCTGTTCATCTGATGAAGAATTCCGATTCTTCACACGATATCATCATTATTGAAAATGATGTTTTATTTAAAAGTGTTGATAATGAATTTTTATGCATGAAACAATTTAATGTAAATACTTTCTATCAGTGTGGCTTTATGGTTAATATTAATAAATTTTTAATTAGACACAACTTGCTGGTTTGATTTTGTGACTGACTTTATCGTAGCACCATCAGCATCAAAGAGGCAAATCCATGACAAATTCATTATTTATACAAACAAACTACAAAAACTATAACAGCAGAAAAAAAATCTATACACTGTGTTTTAAGTCAAGATAGACATCCATGTAAGTATTAAAATAGAACCTGTCTAGCTTTTCTCTCATGGAATTTATAAGTTCCTGATCCCGCCAAATCCTCTGGATGGTGACGTCAGAGTGGGTGTCTGTGATGAAGTCACACTATTCAAGACCAATTATAGCCAGCTGTCCCTGCACCTGCCAGTGGTACTTGTGAGAAGATTTTAGCAATGCCCTCTCCTCCAACTACTTTTTGGTGTTTAAACCTCCATGACTGATCTTGATTTAGAAGTGTCTTGCAAATTCCGGGCTGTGGGCACGTTTTTGAGCTTGTCTGCAAGTTCCATGATCTGAGGATTAGGGAAAGGACCTGTAATATGGAGAACGTACAGAAGAGTTAACGGATACAGATGTGTAGTCTGTTGCTTCTTATCCCGTCTCCTCCCTATCTTGACATAATAAAGCCTGTATATTTTAAAATGTGATGGATAGAATTGGCTCATCTGCATTTCACTAAAGAAAAGTAATGTACATATTAACTGTATCACATTTAACATTTTCTTTGGAGGAACATACTGTTATTGGCTCACCAGGATATGCCTGATAAAGAGTGGATTTCACTCCTGTTCTGCTGGTGCACTTTGGTTTCCGCACATGCATGTCACTTGCTGCTTCAGGTTGTATTCCCTGGAGATGATTGAAAAAAATAACACCATATTACATCCTAGTTTCCAGCACTGTAATAAACATAAAATAAATTAAAAACCAAATGTTGCTGCATTTCATTTAAGTTTCACCTCAGCTCTTGGTCTGTGCCATGTTTGCAGTGTGCTGGTGCAGGCTACAGGAAGAGGAACTACTTTAAATCCCATGGACTTATAGTGAGCACTCTGATAAAGCAGAGCAGCAAGGTTGTTGCACATGACCTTCCCTGCCACACAAGAACATGACACCTTCAGAATCTCTGTGGACATCTGGGTGGCATGAAGAGTCATCTGTAATAAGTGCACAAACATGTAGTTAATAATCAGAAAACAGAGGTACAATTACAGTGGTAACAAAATAATTTATAATTACAACTGTATCTTTCTTGTATCTTAATGAATAAGGTGGCAAATTAACACTATTCTTGGATTGAAGGGTACATTTTATGATATGTTAGGTAAAGAAGTCTACTTCAGTGTCAAGTTTCCTCCCTAGTGATCCTTCCTATCTAAGACACCTGCACTGTCTGGGGCTCCTCATTTTTCCCTTACTGTCACACTTCCAGGAACCGCATATGCAACTGTACATAAAGGGGAGAACATAGTTCTTTCTTGCAATCATTAACCAGCACATTTACAAACGGTTTAAGCGAAAAGCTTGCGTTGTGTGTTCGTCATTCAGTTACTCATTAAACTAGCTATGGTATACTAGCTAACTGTTTGGCTAACATTTATAAAAAAAAAATTATAATCGCTTACCTTCATAATTTAAGATGTATCCCTCGTAAAACTTTGTAGCCCTTCTCGGCTTTCGATTTTCGTACTACCGAACCACCATCGACAATCCGGGTAACATCGGCGAAACACATTTCTGGGAGATGATGCAAAGCTGTGGTGAACTCCATAGTGGCGTCGCTCTGTTTACCCTGCTAAACTAAAGCGGAAATACGTCATCGCGCTCTGTGAAAAGGGCCCATACTGAATCTGAAACGGCTGATGACAAAGAAGTCAGTGCAAGCGTTGCAAGAAAACGTTTTAAATGCCTAACTTTTGTTTTGATGTTGTTGTTTTGTTTTCGGTTTTTACTTAAAATGTAATGCGAATTCTTATTAATATCGACTGCATTTTCATAAGCGCTTGTTTTTTTTTAAATTGCGGAACTCATATTTTGAAATTAAATCTGGAGCGGAAACGTCAGGCTTCCAAAACAAAATGACGAGGAGCTGTGCGATTAGGTAAGGCATAAGTATAAAATGTAAAATGCTGCTTTCTGAGAGTTTAGCACTATATATATATACACACACATACCTGTTGGATACATTGTATATATATATATATATATATATATATATATGCATGCGCAGGTCTGGCTGCTTGGTGCGAACTACGTACGTTATTCTGACTTGGCTTACAACTTTTATTCTGCTACTTCATAATACAGGTGAATTCATTCTGAGTGAAAGTAATGTGTAGTATAGTCTTTCTACCCACTGTGTGTGTGTGTGTGTGTGTCTGTCTGTCTGTCTGTCTGTCTGTCTGTCTGTCTGTGTCAGTGACAGTGCGTCAGTACTTCATGAATTAAAAAGAATTAATCAATCTGTGGTGTTAAAATTAATCTTAACATCCTTAACCTGTTTTTTTGTTTTGTTTTAACAGACCTTCGTAGATCTGTAGAAAAAAAAGAATTCCTGTCAGTCCTTTTTGCCTTCACAGTACTTCTCTCTGTCATTATGTACTTCACTGTGTCATTCATGGACCCTGGTTTTGTTCTCTTCAGTAGTGATCCTCAGGTGACACGAAACATCATCTCACAAAAGAAAACATTTTTACAGTGTGCACAAACATAATTATTCTTAGTTAAAATGCTTTCATGTTTAATAGTCTGCTACAATGGATGATTTTGAAGAGCTAGAGAAAATACCACAGAATCTCCAATGGAAGCAGCGCTGTGGTTACTGTTTTCTCCTGGTAATGACACAGCACAAATAATTGTATGGCTTTTATTTATCAAATGGTTTTATTCAAACTTTATTACTGGGACAGTTGAGGGTGAAACCACTTACCTTTATGTGTACAAAGCACGGCTGCATCTGAAATGGCATTAAACAGTACATACTATTTTTGATCTAGTATGCACTGCTTGACCGTTAAAGCAGTGTACTGTTTCAGTACGCAAGTTTGCAGTATGCACAGAACCTGTGGCGCATTATGCCAACCATCTTACCAGTGTCATGTGACACGGGGTTGTACATAACCATAATATTTCAATTTTTTTTTTTCTGGTTATAACTTATATACAGTTGTAAACAGCCACCTCCCTGCTGTTTTCCATTTTTTCATCCTCAGCTTTGTACACCTCTGCTGCTCCAGGATAGTGTGCTTTGTTTGCATACTTAAAAATGTCTCCCGATGCAGTACAACATTCAGGGATTTCATGAATACTATTTAGTGAATACTACATATTTGGACACACTACCCCTTCTCGCATACTTGAATATTAGCAACTAACTTTGAATTACTTTGAAATACTTTGAATTTTATCACAGACCATGTGAAACTGAGATATGTCATGTTTTGTCTGGTCAACTTCATTTCAATTGTTAATAAACATCCTTTCCTGCATTTCAGGCCTGCAAGACATTCCAAAGAAGTTGGGAGGGTAAAGCATTTTACCATGTTGCCCTTCCTTTTCACCACACTTAAAAGATGTGTTGATACAGAGGATATCAAGCCATTTAGTGTTTTACGTGTTGTTTTGTCCCATAATTCCTGCAAAGGTCTTAAGATGTACCCTCTTCTTCTGCAGTTATGCCTTTATAATGTGTGCAGAATGTGGTTTTGTATTGTCTTGTTGAAAAATGCATGGACGTCCCAGAAAAAGATGACATCTTGAAGGCAGAATATGTTGCTCTAAGATCTCAATGTACATTTCTGCAATAATGCTGTCAGCACAGAAGTGTAATTTAATTTAACAAAAACACTGACACAACCCCATTCCATGACAGACCCTGGCTTTTGGACTTGTTACAGATAACAGTCTGGATGGTCCTATTTGTCTTTGGTCCAGAGCACATGGTGTCCATTTGTTAAAAAAAAAAAAAAAAAAGACCTGGAATACTGATTCATCTGACCACAATACACATTTCCACTGTGATGGTCCACCCTAGGTGCCTCTTACACCATCGAAGTTGACGGCGTTCTTGGACACGGTTAACATGTGGTTTCTTTATTGTACAAAAAGTGGCATTTGTGAATGTAATTCCATGTTCTAGTGCTTGATAAAGGTTTGATGAAGTAATCACTTGCCCATGTGGTGCTATCATCTATTGTTCAGTGGTGGTTCTTGATGCAGTGCCATCTGAGGTATCGAAGATCATGGGCGTTCAACATAAGCTTGTGCAGTTGGCCTTTACGCACTGAAATTCCTCCTGATTACTTGAAACGTTTAATGATATTACACACCATAGAGGGAGAAATATGAAAATCCCTTCCAATATTGCTTTGAGGGACATTGTTTTTAAATAGACAACTAATTTTCTCATGCATTTGTTGACAAACTGGAAATCCTCTGACCATCTTTGTTCATCAAAGACTCAGCCTTTCCTGGATGCTACTTTTGTAGCAAATCAGGAATACAATCACCTGTTGACATCACCTGTTTGAAATCACATCATTATTTGGTTTTTTAAGTTAATTACAAAACATTGTAATATCTCATGTTCACACTGTCTGCAATTAAATAAAAGTCAAGTAAATGTAAGAAACACTGTGTGTTTTTTATATGAATTTTCCATTCTGTCCCAACTTTTTCTGATTTGGATTTGTAATTTCAATTGTTAATAAACATCCATTTCTGCAACATATAAAAAAAAAGTTGCGATGGGGGCAACTTAGCAACTTAGATGGTCGCAACCTTGACCGAGTAATGAATTTAAAAAATAATAAATAATCATGTGATTTTAAACAGGTTATGTCTACAGGTGATTATAATCATGATTTGGTACAAAAGCTTTGATAAGCAAGGATTGGCAGAGGATTTCCACTTTGTCAACAAATGCATGAGAAAATTATTGAAATGTTTAAAAACAATGTACCTCAAAGAAATATTGGAAGGGATTTGCATATTTCTCCCTCTACAGTGCAAAATATCATTAAACGATTCAAGGAACTGGAATTTCTGTGCGTACAGGCCCAGGGCACAAGCTTAAGCTGAATGCCCATGATCTTCGATCCCTCAGACGGCACTGCATCAAGAATCACCATTCAACAATAGCCAATAGAACCACATGGGCAGGGGATTACTTTATCAAACCTTTATCAAGCACTACAATACGAAGTTACATTCACAAATGCCACTTAAAACCGTGCAAAAAAGAAGCCTCATGTTAACCATGTACAGAAACAGCGTCGACTTCTCTGGGCTCAGAGGCATGTAGGGTGGACTGTCACACAGTGGAAATGTGTATTGTAGTTGGATGAAACAGTATTCCAGGGCTTTTTTGGAAAAAATGGACACTGTGTGCTCTGGACCAAAGTGGAATAAAACCATCCAGACTCTTATCAGCAAGAAGTCCAAAAGCACAGGTCTGTGATGGTATGAGGTTGTGTCAGTTCCCTAGTCAAAGGTCATTTACACTTGGGCAGCATTATTGCAGAAATGTACATTGAGTTGTTAGAGCAACATATGCTGCCTTCAAGACGTCATCTTTTCCAGGGATGTCCATGCATTTTTCAACAAGACAATGCAAAACCACATACTGCACACATTACAAAGGTGTGACTGGCCTGCCTGCAGTCCTGACATGTCCCCAATAGAGAATGTGTGGAGAATTTTGAAATGAAAAAATGTGACAGTGACAACCCCATACTGTTGCACACCTTGCAACAAGGGACAAAATAACACGTGAAACACTAAATGGCTTGGTATCCTTTGTGCCCAAATGTCTTTTAAATGTGGTGAAAAGGAATGACAACATTACAAAGTGGTAAATGCTTTTCCATCCCAACATTTTTTGGAATGTGTTGCAGGCCTGAAATGCAGGAATGGATGTTTATTAACAAATGAAATGAAGTTGACTAGAGAAACATTAAATATCTCAGGTTCATACTGTCTGCAGTGAAATAAAAGTGCATTTTCCATACTGTCCCACCTTTTTCTGATTGGGGTTGTAAGAAATTTTACATTTAGCCCAGCACCCAGAATTGGTGCATAAGGTATGAAAGTTTTACAAGTTCACTAGCAAAATATGCATCATTAAAGCTGTCTAATCACTATATGACCTTATTCATATGACTTTTGTTTTCATATTTTGGTTCAATGTTAAGAATTTCACTGTGAATGCTAAGGAAACTAGGACTAAAATACATAAAATACAAAAAATAAATAATATTTTCTGCTTTGGTACAGACCAAGTGAACCAAACTACAGTGGGGCAAAAAAGTATTTAGTCAGCCACTGATTGTGCAACTTCTCCTACTTAGAAAGATGAGAGAGGTCTGTAATTTTCATCATAGGTACACCAACTATAAGAGACGAAATGAGAAAAAAAATCCAGGAAATCACATTGTAGGATTTTTAAAGAATTTAATTCTAAATCATGGTGGAAAATAAGTATTTGGTCACCCACAAACAAGCTTTCACAGACCTGTAACTTCTTTCACAGACCTGAAGCTCTTCTGTCCTCCACTCATTACCTGTATTAATGGCACCTGTTTGACCTCATTATCTGTATAAAAGACACCTGTCCACAGCCTCAAAGTGTTAGAGTCCAAACTCAACCATGGCCAAGACCAAAGAGCTGTTGAAGGACACCAGGAAGAAAATTGTACACCTGCACCAGGATGGGAAGAGTGAATCTACAATAGGCAAGCAGGTTGGTGTGAATAAATCAACTGTGGGAGTAATTGTAAGAAAATGGAAGACATACAAGACCATTGATAATCTACATCGATCTGGGGCCCCACGCAAGATCTCATCCCGTGGAGTAAAAATGATCATGAGAACAGTGAGCAAAAATCCCAGAACTACACAGAGGGACCTGATGAATGACCTGCAGAGAGCTGCGACCAAAGTAACAAAGGCTACCATCAGTACCACACTATGCCCAGAGGAACTCAGATCCTGCAGTGCCAGGCGTGCCCCCCTGCTTAAGCCAGTACATGTCAAGGCCCGTTTGAAGTTTGCCAGAGAGCATATGGATGATCCAGAAGAGGATTGGGAGAATATCATGTGGTCAAATGAAACCAAAATAGAACTTTTTGGTAAAATCTCAGCTGGAGGAAGAAGTATCCTGAGTTGCATCTCAAGACCACCATACCTACTTTGAAGCATGGGGGTGGAAACATCATGCTTTGGGGCTGTTTTTCTGCAAAGGGGACAGGATGACTGATCCGTGGTAACAGAAGAATTAACAGGGCCATATATCATGAGATTTTAAGCCAAAACCTCCTTTCATCAGTGAGAGCATTGAAGATGGAACGTGGCTGGGTCTTCCAGCATGACAACGATCCCAAACACACCGCTCGGGCTACAAAGGAGTGACTCTGTAAAAAGCATTTCAAGGTCCTGGAGTGGCCTAGCCAGTCTCCAGACCTCAACCCCATAGAAAATTTGTGGAGGAAGTTGAAAGTCCGTGTTTCCCATTGACAGCCCCAAAACAGGAGATCTGCATGGAGGAATGGGCCAAAATACCAGCTACAGTGTGTGCAGACCTGGTGAAGACTTAAAGGAAACGTTTAACCTCTGTCATTGCAAGTATTGAGTTGAACTTTTGTTATTGACCAAATAATTATTTTCCACCATGATCTACAATTAAATTCTTTTAAAATCCTACAATGTGATTTCCTTGATTTTTTATTTTATTTTGTCTCTCACAGTTGAAGTGTACCTATGATGAAAATTACAGACCTCTCCCATCTTTCTAAGTAGGAGAAGTTGCACAATCAGTGGCTGACTAAATACTTTTTTGCCCCACTGTACATATATAAATGCACATTTTAACACTATAGTGATATTAGTGAAATTTCATGAGAAAATGTGTACATGATTTTGCATAATCTGAAGGCATAATTTGAGAAAGACATACATGTAGTTAAAAGGGGAGATAATGTAGGATATCAGAAGACTATGGTTGGGATGGGTCTGTAGGTATTCCCTGGTGTGCAAAAAACTGCAAAGTGGGTATTTACCATGGACAGGGCAATTATATATGTAGGGTGTCCTCCACCAAACAACTAGAGATTATGTAGTCCAGCTGGTCCACCTCTGGGAATGTGGCATGTTATTGGATAGTAACTGAGGTACCCAGAGAAACCCTTTACATACAAAGAGAACATGCCAAACTCTGTGCACATAGTAACTGTGATTGAACAGAAGATGGGTACAGGCTTTCACCATGCTACTCTGTAATATGATTTCAAAATACATTATCATTACTTACAATTACATTTATGTCATTTATCAGACGCCCTTATCCATAACGACTTACAACTGATACAAATTGTTACTTGTTTTAATTCGATAAAATACAGACTACATCAGTAAGTTAGTGTATTCCAAATAAACAGCCACTTGAAATATTTTAAAGTGGCAGTGCCTATTAAATTATTCAGTTAAATGAGCAGAATTATGGTTAAACTAAGGGGGTGGATCATCCCCTGCTGTTGCAACAGCGACCCATACATGGGCTTATGAGGAACTGAAGATGGACTCTGGTCCCCTTGCCCCCAGCTCTGACATCTGCAACTCTGCATGAGTATTCTGAATTCACTGATTTAACGATCATAAAGATTTATGTCAAGCAGGTTGTGTGTGTTCATAATTACAGTTAACATGAAAGGCAATTTAATAAAAGCAATGAACTTAAAATGTTTTAATCTCTCAACCAGCGGCCAATGAGGGCAAAGCATTGTAAGGAATGTAAAAAGTGTGTTAGACGCCATGATCATCACTGCCCATGGGTAGACAACTGTGTTGGAGAGTGGAATCACAGGTGGTTCTTATTGTATCTGTTCATACAGCTACTGACTGTATCGTGGGGACTCTGCATTGCCTGGTGAGAACTGTCTAGTACAAATGTGTTTTCTGTTTACATTAAATGTATTACTCTGCCATAAGATATTACTTAAAAGTGTCCAAAGTCAAAATCTGGTCAAAGTACAGCTGTAGGAATCTACGGCAATTCAGGTGTCACAAGATATTTTGTTCAATAACCAGACAATACTGCAAGTTAATGATAGAAAAACATGAAAATGCTAAAACACAAGGGTTAGTTAGTTAATATTAAGTAATTTTGTAAACAAAAATTACTTAATAAAAATAATGCACAAATCTGAGAATAAACATGATAATGTATGCAAACATTTCTGAATTAATATGATTCAATACAATTATTTACCTATTCAGAAATTATCGTACTAATACTTTATGTATATATCCTCTCAGGTCTGGCATCACTCTTGCACCTACCTGGCAGCAGCTGTTTGTTCAGAATGGCTTCCTGCTGGGTGCCGTAGTTGTGACTGGAGTCTTTTCTTTGGTTATATTACTGCTGTTGTGCACACACCTATACCTAGCAGCCATTAACACAACCACCTGGGAGTTCATGTCACGGCACCAGATCACCTACCTCAGAAGTTGTGACTATGACGAGAATCCCTTTGACAGGGGTGTGATCTGCAATCTATGGGACTTTTTTTGCATTGCTCACACTGTGGCATGGGAGAAAGTGTACTCCAGAAGGACTTTTGGTGCTTAGGCAGAAATGGAGAGATTCAGCACTTTTTAAAATAGAATTTCAGCCTTAAGCTATACATGGTTTTGATTTCTTTGTCGAGTGGTTTATTTATAAAGGGAAATTAATATGCACGTATTTAGATGAAAGTCGGGAATAACATGATGTATGTGGTAAGTTATTATTAAATAAGTAGTCAAATAAATAGTAAAATAAATTGATAAGTGGTTTTATTGCAAGTAGAAGTACAGATATCTTATGTATAGTGTTACAGTAGTAGCTTTCCACTTTAAACTTTGCTGTCAAAAGTATGCTGCACCAGATGTTATACTTTTGTGTTTGTTGAACAACACACACTCACAAAACAAAACAAAACAAAAAAAAAACATGGCATTCCACTGCTGAAAAACAAAAGGGTCTTTCCCAAAGTGTTGTGACAAATTTGGAAGATCTAGAATATAGAGTGTCAGTGTATGCTGTAGAGATAAGATTTCCCCTCACTGGATTTTAATTTAACTCATTTTTTCTAAGAAAATGCAGACTTTAACTAAACTAAATTTAGTATCAGAAAAAAAATCCCTTGTCAAGAAATAATTATTTTTAACAAAACTACATGTGGCACAATTATTGACACCCCTAGAAATTTTCAAGTGTAACTTTAAGATGTTTTCTATTTCTTTTACTATTTTTAAGTTGATCAAAGTTTTTAGGAACTGTTAAGCTGTAATCTTTTAAGTATGCGAGTCTTGGCTTTTGTGTACATTACTGCTGCAACAAAGAAATTTCCGTTTGGGGTTAAATAAAGTACTCTATCGATCTGTCTACCTATATCTAATCCATGACTTCCTGTTTCACTGGGGTATATGAATATGAGGTGACAGAAGTCAAATTCTCTTCATGTTGTCATTATTCAACATGGGACATGTTGAGGGTCTGTGATGTTCTGGGGCTGTAAATTTATCTTTTTCTATTAATTTTTTGGAATCCTCACGAGGACACATGACATCATTAACTCCATGAAGTACCAAGGAATCTTAAACCAAAATTTTAACTCAAAACTCTGCCTATACCAAGAAGCTAAACTGGGTCATCACTGGATCTTCCAGCAGGACAATTATGCAAAACATATGTCCATATTGTTTATTTGAACACAAAATCAAGCTTCTTCCATGGCCACCTCAGTGTTCTGGTCTAAACACCATCGAAACTTGTAAGTTAAAGAAGCTAAAAAAGAGAATGCACAAGAGAGGACCTAGGCTCTAGACAATCTGAAGAAATTCAGTAAAGAGGAATGGTCTCAAATCCCCCATTCTGTTCTCTAACCTATTCTCTTTAGTTA
>JAJAGP010003557.1:45000-70606 GCA_025084515.1 Ancistrus triradiatus
GGGCCACTTAATGTCGATATGCATAATTCACATTTTATTCGACCATGACTCCATGACTTTAGTTTCGCTCTTAGATTTATTATCATACCCGGGCCACTTAATGTCGATGTGCATACTTCACATTCTATTCGAACTTTGACTCCATGACTTTAGTTCGCTCTTAGATTTATCATCTACGCCGCCCAAGGAGGTTGGGTCCCTTTTTGAGTCTTGGTCCTCCCAAGGTTTCTTCCTAGAACTAGGGAGTTTTTCCTTGCCACTGCCGCCCTAGGCTTGCTCAATTTGGGATTGGACGTAGTTATTAGGAGATAATCTAAACTTGTAAAATTGCTTTGAGACAGTGCTCCATTGTAAAAAAGCGCTATATAAATAAATCTGACTTGACTTGATTTAATGGATTTTTTCTCAAATTGTTTCTCATAGTTGAAGTGTACCTATGATGAAAATTACAGACCTCTCTCAACCTTCGAAGTAGGAGAACTTGCACAATCAGTGGCTGACTAAATACTTTTTTGCCCCACTGTATATATATAGTCATTGATTAGTGCTGAATTTACTTAAATTAAATGTTTATTTTTCAGTGTGAGATTAAACTAATTCACCAAAATCTGAATTTCTTTTTTACTTTTTTTATTCGTTTTTTCAGGGGTCCCAATAAATGTGGAGGGGACTCTATATGTAAAGGTTATGGAGATTTAAAACTGAGGGTGGCATGGTGGATCAGTGATTAGCGCTGTCCCAGCTCCAGAAATCTCTAGCTCAAGTCTCAGTCTGGACTATATCTGTGTGGAGTTTCCATATTCTCCCCTTGTCTACATGGGTTTCCTCTGGTTACTCCAGTGTCCCCCAAAGACATGCAATAGGTGTATTTGTGTGTGTGTGTGTGTGTGTGTGTGTGTGTGTGTGTGTGTGTGTGTGAGTGAGTGAGTGAGAGAGAGAGAATATGCGCTTGGATATGTGTCCTTTGAAGGACTGATCTAACGTTGATACCTGCCTTGCGAACGAACTTATTAATGACTGGATTATTTAAGTTAATGTTGAACGCGCATGAAGTCGATTTAACGATGTTGTTTAGTAGTTTTTCTAATCGATAAACTTGACGGTTCCCTGTTTTGGTTAATTTAGCATAAATTTGAGTTGGGATCGTTTGACACCTCATTTTGGAACTGAAACTTTCACATGGATTGTAAAGTGTTATGATTGGTGTTTAAACCCCGCCCCCTGTACTCCTGTAGGGGCGGAGTCCGGTTTCAGCGCTCGGGTGCGTTCTCTCTCTGTCGCCCCCACAGTGAAGCGCATGAGAGGAGTCGCCTAGTGTAGTGTTCTACGGTAGTGCGCGCGCTTATTTGCGTTTCATCTCGGCAAAGTTGAGGGTCGCTGCAGATTTCTGTGTTACTTTCTTATAACGGCTAAGGAGGATTGTGTGTCTCGAGAAGTTTTGCGAGTTGATCGGTTTCTCGAAGTGCGCTTTTGTCAAGCGGTGAAATCATGTCTGCCTCAGCGGCTAAAGTGAGTAAAAAGGATCCAAACTCAAACCACGATGGAGCCGACGAGACCTCTGGTAAGAAGCAAGGGCCTTCAGAGCATTGCCATTTTCACTTTCTCTTTTCACACTTTGCCATCTTACCCTGCGGTTTACAAAGGACAATTTAGAGCTAACTATAATTTTATTACAGCTGGTGCGCCTTACAAGTTATGCGTGTGTGTAGTACACACCGGTTGGATGAGAGGAAAGCTCGTGAGCGCAGGAAGGCACCGGCGATGGAGGCCATGTTGGTTAGCTGCTAACGCAAATGCTGCAGCGTTGAATTGGTATAACCATGGCTTTAAAACACGTTCAGATTCTAAATAATTAGTTAGGACGCTGCATGTAACGAGTTTAATGTAGCGCATACCTGTTATTCGTGAGAGATACAAATGCAATGAATGAATCATCGAGTCACTTCGCTACTTTATTGTTGTAGGGAACTGACCTCCGCCATGATGTACATAGCCAGTTGGCTAGCCTGGCGTGTAGTTTCATCGCGAGATAATTAATCGCCTCTTTTTATAAACTCCCCACCAGTTTTAATATTAAACAACTCGGGGTTTTCTGGGAGGCGAATGTAAAGGGGTTCGGATCATGTCTAAAATGCTGCCGGGGAGGGGGGCGGCAGGCGGTTAAAGAGTTCACCCAGTCTCGATGAATTTAAACCACGCGGCCTGAGTAGCAGGAAGCAGCGTTTCTGCTTTCATACACAGCGAAAGCTAACTGGGTATCATAGGTTAATCTAAGAAAACCCATTGCTTAAGGCACTGCGAAATGCTCAAGTGAAAGTTTGTGAATTAGTAAGTTCTCTGCTCGCTTAGATTTATAGTGAAGGTTTCAACGTTGTTGTAATAAAATATATAGGAGTAATCCCAAGTGTTAGACCTGCTAGGCTAACAGGCTTTTTAATCTATGTATACTAACTATATATAGTAATTGTGCGTTGTTGTTTGTATCTGTTCACCCAATGATTAATCTTGATAATTTCTGCATCTTTAGAAAAAGAACAACAGGAAGCCATTGAGCACATTGATGAAGTACAGAATGAAATTGACAGGTAAGGTAATGGTGTATTATAAAACTATAATATTGTATAATTTTGTGAAGGTAATGCACCACAATGTGTTCCTGACAGACTCAATGAACAGGCAAGTGAGGAGATCCTCAAAGTTGAGCAAAAATATAACAAGCTTCGCCAGCCATTCTTTCACAAGAGGTCAGAACTCATTGCCAAAATTCCGAACTTTTGGGTCACTACATTTGTGAATCACCCACAAGGTAAGCAGAGCTGTAGTTGTCTGATTACAAATATAAAACATCAAATGGAACATGCGTTTAATTAAATCACGTTTTGTTCTATTTATTTTCTCTATACCTAGTCTCTGCTCTCCTTGGTGAGGAAGATGAAGAAGCACTTCATTATCTGACCAGGGTGGAAGTAACAGAGTTTGAAGACATCAAATCAGGATACAGAATAGATTTTGTAAGCGCTACATTTTATTTTTGTGGGCTTGGCAAATTTAATTGTCTTCTAATTAAATGTTGAATGACTTTCTCAAACTTGCAATCTCTGTTTGCAGTATTTTGATGAAAACATGTATTTTGAGAACAAAGTTCTTTCTAAAGAAATTCACCTGAATGAAAGTGGAGACCCAACTCCGAAGTCTACAGAAATCAAATGGAAACCAGGAAAGGTGTGAAAGATATGTTCATGTTGTAAGAATGAATGCTATTTGATGCATCTGATAAAAAAAATTGTTTCTTTAAAGGACCTCACAAATCGTTCCAGCCAAACTCAGAGTAAAGCAGGCAAGAAGAGGCAACATGAAGAGCCAGAGAGTTTTTTCACCTGGTTCACTGATCATTCTGATTCAGGAGCAGATGAGTTAGGAGAGGTCATAAAGGATGATATCTGGCCTAATCCTCTGCAGTATTACCTGGTGAGTCTCAGCCATAGTGCTTCCTGGGTAGCCTTTTTTGTAAGTAACACAAATTGTACCATTAACTATCTGTTCAAAATTGTCCGTAGGTCCCAGACATGGAAGATGAGGAAGGAGAGGGTGAGGATGAAGATGATGAGGAAGGTCTGGAAGACATTGATGAGGAGGGGGAGGAAGATGGAGAGGATGAGGAGGATGGGGAGGTAATTTTTTTTTGTTTTTTTACTAATTCAGTTTCTTTTTATTATTAGAGCACCCTAAATTTGTAATGTGATCTGAAATGTATTATGGTAAATTAACATTTCCTCATATTTCAGGATGATGGCGAGGATGACTGAATATTAAGAATGTTGAGCATAGCCCATCTTTACCTGATCCTGTTTGCCACAACCCATCTGTTTCTCTGGAGATACTTGGGAACAAAAATCTATTTTTTTTCTTTTGTTTTTTCTCCTCCTGTCATCTGTCCTGGCAGTGCCATGTTGAAGTCCACACAGGAACAGACTCACAATAAATGGACTGCGAAATCTGCCATTGTGGCACTGAACATCTCAATTCCCAGTATGTTTTGAGGTTAAAAAATAGAACACACTGTATTATCAGCAGCCCACTGTCTGGAGTAGACTTTCAAATAGGGTGACCTCTTTTATACATGTACTTGTATGCGTAATTCTTCCTGTTTGTGTGGTTAAATTCAACAACAGCCATTTAGTGCATTGTGATGTGCTAGTTATAGCATCCTTTTCAGAACCTGAAATTCATGGCATTACAACTGCTTAATTATTTTGAATCCCCCAACTCTTGTTGTGGTTTCATCAACAGAAACCAGAAGCTCATTCCTGTCTGCCATGTGAGCAAGTTAGTTCAGGAGGTTAAGCCTATGTGAATGAGGGTAAGGAGGGTATGTGAAACTTGGATTTTTTTAAAAATCTTGTCTTGTTTCATAAACATTCATCAGATTTGCAATGACATTTTGATAAAGAAAAAAATAAAATCTAAAAAAGAGAAAACAACTAGAAAGTAATCAAGCTTGCAAATTTTGGCCCTGTTGTCATGGGGTTCTGTTTTGTGTTGTGTATGTTCTACTAACCCCATACTTCTCACAGGAGAGACTTAGCTGTTAAGTTTTCTTTGATAAAATAAATATCGGTGTGAACACAATGTTTGAGATTTGTCTAAAAGTAGTTTAAAAGAACTTATGATTTAAAAAAAAAAAGTACTGGATGTCATTCTTGATAAATAGAACCAGGCTTCTTTATGCCATTCTTTTCTTAAATCTCTTTTGAAGTACAGAACCATTTAGGTTTAGTGAATATGGAATACAGTGTAGAGGGTTGATGATCAGGGTTACAAATGACTGGTCAGAGTTTCTGAATTAATTTTTCTTACCAACTTAAAATCAGGCCATAGTGTATTTTGTTAATTAGATATACAGCTGTGAGTTACTGCACTGATGCATTTTTCCATTCAACTTCACATAGAAATGTAACTGTAATTGTCTAACACCACATTTTATAGTTTGTTAGCTGCTGATTAGCTATTTTCTATGCTTACATATTCAGATCACTAACAGTGACTTCTTAAACGACATGGAACTACCAGTATTTCCAGACATGTTTCTTAGATTTAAAACTTTATCACTAGATGTCATAATGCTCAAACCATCTTATACCTAATTTGAAATTATCTGAATATTTAGACATGAATAATAGACAACACTTTTAATACATGATGTACCCATGATTACAGCTTGGAAATATGAAGAACACATTTTAGGTTGACATATGTAAAATTTTCTTCTGTTGAGCTTTTGTTAAGAATTATTGGTGTATTGGAAGGTGCTTATTTTGTCGGAGTTATGCTTAGTGTCATAGCATCCCTTTGTGATTATGCAACTTGATTTCACAGAGTTCCAGCAGTCTTCCTGAATAGAATGGCTGTCTGTTTGATTAGTACATGGATAAAATAAGAAAAGGGTGTTATACTTTGGAACATCTAGGTGTCGCTTGATGACACCTCATTAGACATTCCTGACTTCTCTTCGAGGAAACACAAGATGGCGCTCGGAAGAACCATGGAATTGCAAATCCAAATTTTGCTGTGGTATCTGAAATTGTAATTGTAAACGTTACTGTTTAGAGATGTAGAAAATGAGAGCACAACTTTTGGTCACCCTTTTAACAAACCATGTGCTGTAAAATATAATGGAAAATATCGAAGTATTGTTACTTCTAACATGGAGGTGGACAATGGCAAGAGGATTTCCCAGTAGAGGTTTCTCCTTAAGAAGAGGACTTCCCTTCATTGCAGCTGGTATAGGTAACTCAAAGTACTTTATATGAATATGCAAAACATTGGGAGAAATGGAAAACCATATTTGCTGCTGTTATTCTTTGGTAGAGGGGGTGATCTGATCCTTCAAAATTTGCAAACACTTTAGTATTTTCTTTTATGTGAAGATATAAGTGGCTTCTCTGATTGCATTTTGCTAACTACATATTCAAGCAGGTAAATCACATGCGTATGTCTTGGGTACAAGTTTAAACAAGTCTGTGACAACATTGCTTTTGTGGCAAAACTGCAGACATAATACAATACACTGACCAGAAGAACTATGAGGTAGTGATTGCTAAAGGTCAAGTCACTGAGCTGCTTTTTGCATATAGTAGTGGCACTGGAACCCATGGCTGGGTAAATAACTGAACTTGGGTAAATTCAGTTAGGAAAAGATAAATGGCAATATCAAACATAACTCCAAACAACAGACTTCAAGATGGAAAGAGAGACAGTTGCATGTATTGTACAGTGGTGCTGGAGGTTTGTGAACACTAGAATTCTTTGTAAACATGATCTAACACATTCACAAATTTTCAGAAGTAGATAGAGAGAACACAAATAAGTGAAATGGAAGTATTGTACTACTTCATTTGTTTTTTGACTAAATTATACAGTATTAAATAAGTTAGTGGCAAAATATGTGAATCTCTTCACATACAGCTAATTAGGAGCTAATTTGAAGGTGAAATTAGAGTCAGATGTTTTCAGTCAGTGTTGTGATGATCAGCTGTTGTATTTAAAGAACAGGAATCTATCAAAGGCCGATCTTCCCAACACTTTTGTTGAAGTGATTTTTGATGCTAATTAAGCTGGAAACGCTTACAAAACCATCTCTAAAGTGTTTGGGCTACACCAGTCCACAGACAGACTGTGTACAAATGGGAGAAATTCAACGCCATTGTTACAATCCCCAGGAGTGTTCAACCAACAGAGATTACTCCAAGAGAAAGAGGTGGCATAGTGTGGAAGGTTACTAATGTACCCAGGGTAACTTCTAAGCAGCTAAAGGCTTTTCTCACATTGGATAATGTTAAAATTCATGAGACGATGTGCAGGACTGATCAGCACCTACCAGAATCGTTGGATTGCAGTTATTGCTGCTCAAGGGGTCAGACCAGGGGTACGTCAGAAAGCAAGTTTAACAAACAATTAAAACCTGAACCCCGAGCTGTCAAACTCAAAACTCGAGTTTTCGTTTTCAGAACAGGTGATAAGATTTAGTTCAGTCATCTCTGAGTTCATTTACCGTAACTCTGCGTAAAGCTTTTGCACAAGGAGATAAAAAAAGCCATCATCAATGAAATGCAGATAACATGAATCAGCATGGCAACAGTGCAATCCTCGCACTTCTCACTAGGGGAGTCAAATATTGATGAATGTTTACCAGATATGAGCATATTTTAAGGAAAACAAACAATAAAGTGACAACAGCTGGCGACAGAGTCAATGGCATGAGTTATAACTGAAAAAAGTTTTATTCTGTTTGTTAAATGTACATTATATGTGCGTGCATGAACATGTTAAAATACAACCCCTGGCAAAAATTATGGAATCACCAGCCTCGGAGGATGTTCATTCAGTTGTTTAATTTTGTCGAAAAAACAGCAGATCACAGACATAACACAAAACTAAAGTCATTTCAAATGGCAACTTTCTGGCTTTAAGAAACACTATAAGAAAAAAAAAAAAAAAATTGTGGCAGTCAGTAACGGTTAATTTAGACCAAGCAGAGGGAAAAAATGATGGAATCTGTGTTCCGGTGCCGGTTCCAGCCCCACACATGATGTTCATCTGCTGCAGCTCCACTCAAGCTGCTTCCGTCATCAGCTCCAGCCCCACCATACCTGGGCCACTTAATGCCGATGTGCATACTTCACATTTTATTCGAACTTTGACTCCATGACTTTAGTTTCGCTCTTAGATTTATCATCTACGCCGCCCAAAGAGATTGGGTCCCTTTTTGAGTCTTGGTCCTCCCAAGGTTTCTTCTTCATAACACTCAGGGAGTTTTCCTTGCCTCTGTCACCTTAGGCTTGCTCAATTTGGGAATGGACATAGTTATTAGGAGATAATCTAAACTTGTAAAGTTGCTTTGAGACAATGCTCCATTGTAAAAAGCGCTATATAAATAGATCTGACTTGACTGACTTGACTAATAACTATGTCCAATCCCAAATTGAGCAAGTCTCCGGCGACAGGGTCAAGGAAGAGGGGATACATGAATGGAAGGAGACGAACGAGGAACGGTCAGAGAGAAACGGTAAGTAGGCGATGACTGAAGTAGAGATAAAGGAGACGCGATCGAGATCTAGAGATGTAGGTGCGCTAGAATCAAGATGGTCGAAATGGAAGAGTGGAAGACGTGGTTAGGAGAGACGATGAGACTAGGGGCAAGATCTGTATAGAGGCAAGGCACGGTAGGTAGAGAAGTGGTCGGATTCGAAGGTGATAGCGTGGGAGCTAGAGTCGTGGTAGAAGCTACGAGAGTCAGCGGTGAGACTGTGCAGGGAAACGGTATATATAGTGAGCTGGAAAGTGCTAGAAGACGAGGAACAGGTGCGAGTGATCACAGGCAGGAGGTGAGAGAAGGTGGAAGAACGTGGTTTAAAGTAAAAGAAGGGAGGCGTGATGAGCAGGCACTGGGGCGGACGACCTCGACGCAGGCGCTTGGGCTGATGACCTCGGCGCAGGCACTGTGACTGGCGACCTCGGTGAAGGCACTGGGGCGGACGACTTCGGGGCCGGCACTGGGGCGGGCAACCTCGGTGCAGGCACGGGGACTGGCGACCTTGGCGCAGGCACGAGGACTGACGACCACGGTGAGGGCACTGGGGCTGACGACATTGGCGCAGACATGGAGACTAGCAACCTTGGCACAGGCACAGGGACTGGCGACCTTGGTGCAGGTACGAGGACTGGTGACCTCTGGAAGGTCTGTGACTCGGCTGACCCGGAACTGACTCGGACGAACTCTGGACAGATTCGGACAAACACAGGACGAACTTGGACGGACTCGGACTTAGATGGACTCTGAATAGACTCAGACTGATTAGGGACAGACTCGGACAAACACAGGACGAACTCGAACTGACTTCGGACGGACTCGAACTTAGACGGACTTTGAAAAGACTTGTAATGATTTGGGATGAACTTGGACTCAAAGATAGAGGTCCTTTGGCAGGTCTCTGACATAGGTGAACTTAAAATGGACTCAAACCTAGACGACCTTTGGAAGGTCTCGGACATAGGCGGACTAAGAACCGACTCAGATCTAGACGACCTTTGGGAGGTCTCGGACGTAGGTGATCTTTGGAAGGCCTCTGATATGGGTGGACTTGGGACGATGTCCGCGGTAGACAACCCTTGTAGAGACCCACCTCTTGTTGACCCACTGCAGTGCTCTTCCAGAAAGGCAGAATACCACCAGCGAGACCCCAGCAAAGACAGAGCTGGGTGGATAAAGCCTGAGATAACGTATGCACTGCGCTTGACATTTGTTGTAACGCGCTGGACTCCCATCAAACCTCTCCAGCAATGTGGTGTCAACGATCGGCAGAGAGGAGGAAGTGGGCGGAACCAGCAGCGCGGCAGTCACGGTTGCAGGGGACCAGTTTAGTTGTGACATGCGCTGTGATATCGCATCCAGGGAGGGAACCAGCAAGCGTTGGTCTTCCGCGAGTTGTGCAACAACCTGCATTACCTCTGCGAGCTGAGCATGAAGCTCAGCGAGTGGCTCGCTGAACATAGCGATCGGTCGTAGTTCAGATCCAAAACAAAACTCTCGCTGCCTCCAAGCACGGCTGAGTCTACTGTAACGCCAGCTGAGGAAGCACACGCAGGAGTGGATCTTGACTCAGACGGTGTTTATTAAAACAACAAACTGATAACCGAACTTACAAACGAACTTATAATGGACTAAGTGACAAGGGGATACATGAATGGAAGGAGACGAACGAGGAACGGACGGAGAGAAATGGTAAGTAGGCGATGACCGAAGGCTGAATAGAAACAAAGGAGACGCGATTGAGATCTAGAGAGGTAGGTGGGCTAGAATCAAAATGGTCGAATTGGAAGTGCAGAAGACGCGGTTAGGAGAGACGATTCAGATTCAGATTCAGATCTCTCCTTTGATGCGCACATTAGCAGCATCACTCGAATTGCTTTCTTTCAATTACGTAATATCGCTAAACTTAGAAATATCCTCTCTTTTAATGATGCAGAGAAACTTGATCATGCATTTATAACCTCAAGGTTGGATTACTGTAACGCCTTACTTACTGGATGCTCTAGTAAATCTATAATTAAACTTCAGTTAGTTCAGAATGCAGCTGCCCGAGTGATAACTCGAACTAGAAAATTTGATCATATCACTCCTGTTCTATCATCACTACACTGGTTACCAGTCAAATTCCGCATTGATTACAAAATACTTCTTATAACTTATAAAGCTCTACATGGCCTGGCCCCACATTATCTGAGTGAACTCTTAGAGTTTTACAATCCAAACCGTCTACTTCGTTCACAGGGTACAGGACTTCTTTTAGTTCCTAAAATTAAAAAAGTCACAGCAGGGGGAAAGGCTTTCTCATACATGGCCCCCGAACTCTGGAATAAACTTCCCACTTTAGTTCGAGACTCAGACACTCTACAAATTTTTAAGTCTAGGCTAAAGACATACCTATTTACACAGGCTTTTGATTGACTCGATTTAGACCAGGATGCATGGCTTTCGGTCACGGGGCCGGAGTCTGAGTCATGTCTGGCCTGCTGCCTTGTCCGCTAGACGGGAGTGTCGAGTGGGGGCGGTCTGGCGAACTGGGCTTCGGTCCTTGTGATCTTGACTCGTGCATCCTTGCCTTAGAATAAGGCAGAGCTGGGGGTTTCATAGTCAAAGAGTCTTATGGGTTATCAGAGACGTTGGGGTTGCTGTCTTCTTCTGCCTTCCGTGGGTTGCCAATGTCTCATGGTGATCCCTCTTGGCTGTGTTACCTACCAGTTCTCCTCTTTCTAGCTATCAAATCAAGTCAGTCAGATTTATTTTATATAGCGCTTTTTTACAATGAGCATTGTCCTCAAGCAACTTTACAATTTAGATTATCTCCTAATAACTAAGTCCAATGCCAAATTGAGGCAGGCCTAGGGGCGACAGTGGCAAGGAAAAAACTCCCTAGTTCTAGGAAGAAACCTTGGGAGGACCACCAAGACTCAAAAAGGGGACCCAACCTCCTTGGCGGCGTAGATGGTTAAATCTAAGAGCGAACTAAAGTCATGGAGTCAAAGTTCGAATAGATGTGAAGTATGCACATCGACATTAAGTGGCCGGGGTATGATGATAAATTCTAAGAGCGAAACTACAGTCATGGAGTAAAGTTCGAATAGAATGTGAAGTATTCACATCGACATTAAGTGGGCCGGGGTATGATGAAAATCTAAGAGCGAAACTAAAGTCATGGAGTCATGGTCGAATAAAATGTGAATTATGCACACATCGACATTAAGTGGCCCGGTATGATGGGGCTGGAGCTGATGACGGAAGCAGCTTGAGTGGAGCTCCGCAGAATGAACATCATGTGTGGGGCCGGAACTGCCCGGAAACACAGCTCGGAGAGAAAACAGAAAATGTAATTAGTTATTGATTAAGAGCACAGTGTTTATTATTAACAATCACTGATGCCATGTCAATCAACTGATGGCCAAGTGTAGCATGAGACGCATGAACAAAATTTTCCGCATCATTAAAAGAGAGGATTATTTCTAAGTTTTAGCGATATTACGTAATTGAAGAAGAAGCAGCATTAGCTTATAGCAGCATAGCTAGAAAGCTAGAAAGAGGAGAAAACTGGTAGGAAACACAGCCAAGAGGGATCACATGAAAGACATTGGCAAACCCCACGAGCGGCAGAAGACAGCAAACCCAACGTCGGACGATTAAGTAGCACAGTGTCTATTAATAACCCCTCACTGATGCCATGTCATCACTGATGCCATGTGTAGCAGAGACACCGGCAAGCATTAGCTATAGCAGCATAGCATTAGCTATAGCAGCTCAGTTTATTCGTAAACATGGCATTAGTTTCCACTTCTGCTATGCTGGGGGTTTCATAGTCAAAGAGTCTTTTTATATGGTGATCAGAGACGTTGGGTTGCTGTCTTCTGCCGCTCGTGGGGTTGCCAATGTCCCATGTGATCCCTCTTGGCTGTGTTTCCTACCAGTTCTCCTCTTTCTAGCTTTCTAGCTATTGCTGCTATAGCTAATGCTTGCCGGGGTCTCCATGCTACACTTGGCATCAGGTGATTTGACATGGCCATCAGTGATTGTTAATACAACACTGTGCTCTTAATCAATAACTAATTACATTTTCTGTTTTCTCTCCGAGCTGTGTTCCGGCAGTTCGGCCCCACACATGATGTTCATCTGCTGGAGCTCCACTCAAGCTGCTTCCGTCATCAGCTCCAGCCCCATCATACCCGGGCCACTTAAATGTCGATGTGCATATTCACATTTTATTCGACCATGACTCCATGAACTTTAGTTTCGCTCTTAGATTTATCATCATACCCGGGCCACTTAATGTCGATGTGCATACTTCACATTTTATTCGAACTTTGACTCCATGACTTTAGTTTTGCTCTTAGATTTATTAACCACGCCGCCCAAGGAGGTTGGGTCCCTTTTTGAGTCTTGGTCCTCCCAAGGTTTCTTCCTACAACTAGGGAGTTTTTCCTTGCCACTGTCGCCCTAGGCTTGCTCAATTTGGGATTGGACGTAGTTATTAGGAGATAATCTAAACTTGTAAAGTTGCTTTGAGACAATGCTCTATTGTAAAAAGCGCTATATAAATAATCTGACTTGACTTGACTTGACTTAATCAATAAAATTATTTACATTTTCTGTCTTTCTTCTCCGAGCTGTGTTCTGGCAGTTCCGGCCCCAACACATGATGTTCATCTGCTGGAGCTCCACTCAAGCTGCTTCCGTCATCAGCTCCAGCCCCCATCATACCCGGGCCACTTAATGCCGATGTGCATATTTTACATTTTATTCAAACTATGACTCCATGATTTTAGTTTCGCTCATAGATTTATCATCTACGGCCACCAAAAAGAGGTTGGATCCCTTTTTGAGTCTTGGTCCTCCCAAGGTTTCTTCCTATAACACTCAGGGAGTTTTTCCTTGCCACTGTCGCCCTAGGCTTGCTCAATTTGGGATTGGACGTAGTTATTAGGAGATAATCTAAACTTGTAAAGTTGCTTTGAGACAATGCTCCATTGTAAAAAGCGCTATATAAATAGATCTGACTTGACTTGACTTGACGATGAGACTAGGGGCGAGATCAGAATAGAGGCCGGTAGGTAGAGAAGTGGTCGGATTTGAAGGTGATAGCGTGGGATCTAGAGTCATGGTAGCTTACGAGAGTCAGCGGTGTGACTGTGCAGGGAAACGGTATATATAGTGAGCTGGAAAGTGCTAGAAGACGAGGAACAGGTGCGAGTGATCACAGGTAGGAGGTGAGAGAAGGTGGTAGAAGGTGGAATAACGCGGTGGAAAGTGTAAGAAGGGAGGCGTGGTGAGCAGGTGCACGAGTGGCTGTGACAGTGTAGACTTTAGACGTGTTGTCATCTATAAAATGGCAGGTTACAGTCAATAGACATCTATATTAAGTGATGTTCACATGTCTGCTGTCAAACTGACTGCAGGGACTTTCTGGACTTCAGCTTTGGCATTCTCTTTCTCTTGCTTGTATCTGGCCTCAACCATAGCCTTTACAGTCTAAATGAAACAGTGTTATTTATTTAATTACTACACCCATACTTCCTCTATGTCCCCACACTCACCTTTCTAGTAGGAAGAACATAAGTTAAAACCAATTTTGCCACAAAGTCCCTGAAACCATTATCCTTGACTATGCTGAGTGGCTGTCTCTAACAATCATGGAGACCAAAGCCTCATCCAGCTCCTCCTTTCTGGTCACTGCATAGTAGATTAAATTACAATCAATCTTATTGCCATTGAACAAACAGTACTCACTAATTTTATATAATATTTTATACCATTTATTTATTTATTTATTTATTTATTTATTTTTACCCACCTTTGCTGGGGCCAGCTCTAATTCCCTCAGTTTTTTTATGACAAGCATGAAAATGTCTGAACATAGACGAGGTGTTGTTGTTGTACCCCAGTTCCTTCTGACACATTTCTATGTTAACAGGCAATTTATTTGTAATGCCTTATTTGGAGAGATCTGCTCAAAGTGATGCCATACAGGGGAAATCCTTCTCTTCTTAGCAGCCCCCCATGAAAAAAGATCCATGTCACAGGCAAATTTGCAAAACTCCAGAACTAATCCCATTTTGCTGGGATCCATGGCGCTTTAAATATGCTCATAAATTGCACCAATACTTTAACAACTTCCTGAACTAGCGAGGCTTCACATGCATTGGTGACATCACTTGCCCTTAATGAAGCAAGCCTCAAAAACACACTTCATAAAAGACTTACTTGATTTCTCAACATACGCTCTGAAACCAAGGCACAGTACGACCCATCACTACGATTTGGCATAGTGTGCACGCTGTTTATAGCTGTTAGCAGTTTTTACTTTTTAACTGTTTTCATTCCGATGGCATTTTTATCATGCTGTATATATACAGCACTTTTACAATCTCTTAATCGCTTCCTTTTGTTACCAGCAGATTATACAGTGGGGCAAAAAAGTATTTAGTCAGCCACTGATTGTGCAAGTTCTCCTACTTAGAAAAATGAGAGAGATCTGTAATTTTCATCATAGGTACACTTCAACTATAAGAGACAAAATAAGAAAAAAAAAATCCAGGATAACACATAGTAGGATTTTTAAAGAATTTAATTGTAAATCATGGTGGAAAATAGTATTTGATCACCCACAAACAAGCAAGATTTCTGGCTCTCACAGACCTGTAACTTTTTCTTTAAAAAGATCTTCTGTCCTACATTCGATACCTGTATTAATGGCACCTGTTTGACCTTGTTATCTGTATAAAAGACACCTGTCCACAGCCTCAAACAGTCAGACTCCAAATTCAACCATGGTCAAGACCAAAGAGCTGTCGAAGGACACCAGGAAGAAACTTGTAGACCTGCACCAGGCTGGGAAGAATCTACAACAGGCAAGCAGGTTGCTGTGAGTAAATAAACTGTGGGAGCAGTTGTAAGAATATGGAAGTCATACAACACCGTTGATAATCTCGCTTGATCTGGGGCCCCATGGAAGATCTCATCCCATGTGGTCAAAATGGGGTCAAAAATCCCAGAACTACATAGAGGGACCTGATGAATAACCTGCAGAGAGCTGGGACCAAAGTAACAAAGGCTACCATGAGTAACACAGTACTCAGAAGGACTCAGATCCTGCAGTGCCAGGCGTGTCCCCCTGCTTAAGCCAGTACATGTCCAGGCCCATCTGAAGTTTACCAGAGAGTATATGGATGATCCAGAAGAGGATTGGGAGAATATTATGTGGTCAGATAAAACCAAAATAGAACTTTTTGGTAAAAACTCAACTCGTCATGTTTGGAGGAAGAAGAATGCTGAGTTGCACCATACCAACTGTGAAGCATGGGGGTGGAAACATCATGCTTTGGGAGGCTGTTTTTCTGCAAAGGGGACAAGAAGACTGATCCTTGTTAAGGGAAGAATGAATGGGGCCATGTATCGTAAAACTTTAAGCAAAAACCTCCTTCCATCAGTGAGAGCATTGTAGATGGGATGTGGTTGGGTCTTCCAGCACGACAGGGAGTGGCTCTGTAAAAAGCATTTCAAGGTCCTGGAGTGGCCTAGCCAGTCTCCAGACCTCAACCCTATAGAAAATTTGTGGAGGGAGTTGAAAGTCATGGTTTGTGGCTCTGTGACTTGGGAACACCACAAAGGTTTATAGTAACCGTTTTAATGCAAGAGTCACACTTCTGACAGCCTGACAGAGCTTTATAATATGCTCAGCATCACTGATTTTGTATTGAAGCCCCCCCGGCAAAAACCTGGAGCGTAAGACAAAGAATTTGCTCCGAACTCAGTACGTGTCCAAGGAGTGTCATATAAGCGACTGAGAGCAGAGAAGACTGTTAATAGAAATGATCGGTTGTGCTGAGAAACGGTAAGGCTCACACAGATAATCATCAGGGAACGAGGAAACATTAAAGCGGGGTCTGATCAGCCTCTCCAGACGGGGATTTCTCTGTAGTGCTTCGACATGCTAAAAACTCAGGGTTAGTTAAAGTAAACCTGCTAGCGAGCAGGTTAGCTTCACGGAGTATGTTGCCGGAGTAACTGACTCCAAGTTACGCTGAACTTGCTTTGTGAAGGACCTGAAGCGAGCAGTTAATGTGAGGAAACCCACCAACATCCCAGAGTTGAAGCTGTTCTGTACAGAGGAATGGGCTAAAATTCATCCAAGCCAGTGTGCAGGACAGTTCAACAGTTATTGCTGCACAGGGGGGCCACACCAGATACTGAAAGCAAAGGTTCACATACTTTTGCCACTCACCAATATGTAATATTGGATCATTTCCCTCAATAAATAAATGACCAAGTATAATATTTTGTCTATTTGTTTAACTGTGTTCTCTTTATCTACTTTTAGGACTTGTGTGAAAATCTAATGGTGTTTTAGGTCATATTTATGCAGAAATATAGAACATTCTAAAGGGTTCACAAACTTTCAAGCACCACTGTAAATTGGAGGTGTTTAAGATTGCTTGGAGGAATAACATGGCAGAGTATAAGCATGCCCTCACTATAGTTAAAGCTGCATATTTTTCCTAAATCATAGAGAAAAATAAGAATAATCCTAGATTTCTCCTTAATATTGTCTCCAGCTTAACTAAAAACATTACAGAAAGTTACTCTCATGTTCTGCTTAATTTTAACAGTAATGACTTCATGATTTTCTTTAATGATAAGATAGAAAACATTAGGCATAAAATTCGATGCTCATCACATCACAAAACTATTCAGCAACCTTCCAGATGCAGCACTAGTGTACACATCTGTTTAATTACCTGGAAATCGAGACTAGAATCTAGAATTAGTAATACTGAACTTTCCGCGCTGATCAGCTCATCCAAGTCCTCAACATGTTCATTAGATCCAATTCCTAAACGTTTACTCAAAGATTTGATACCTAGTATTATAGAGCCACTACTTATTATTTTAAATTCATCCCTTACCTTTGGTTATGTGCCCAAATCCTGTAAGTGTGCCGTTATTGCACCACTGATTTAAAAAAGCCAATCTTGACCTTTGTGTGATATCTAATTATAGACCAATTTCAAATCTACCTTTTCTTTCCAAAATATTAGAAAACGCTGTCTATTAGCAGCTCTGTAGTTACCTCCATTTCAACATTTCAGTCTGGATTCAGACCCCATCATAGAACTGAAACAGCATTCATTAGGGTAATAAACGATTCATTAATGTCCTCAGATAATGGATGTGTTTCTTTTCTTGTTCTGTTAGATTTAATTGCAACATTTGACACTATAGATCAAGTCAAGTCAGATTTATTTATATAGCGCTTTTTACAATGGAGCATTGTCTCAAAGCAACTTTACATTTTTGATTATCTCCTAATATCTATATCCAATCCCAAATTGAGCAAGCCTAGGGCGACAGTGGCAAGGTAAAACTCCCTAAGTGTTATGAGGAAGAAACATTGGGAGGACCAAGACTCAAAAAGGGACCCAATGTCCTTGAGGGGTGTAGATGATAAATCTAAGAATGAAACTAAAGTCATGGAGTCATAGTTCAAATAAAATGTGAAATATGCACATCGGCATTAAGTAGTGTGATACACAGAGTCACTCTAGGATCCTGAATCTAGGCAGGAAAGTTGTTGGCGGCACTTTGACTCCAGCCAACTGGAGGAGGGTGAGGGTTACTGTCCTCTGGTGGCCTGGGTATGGTGGGGCTGGAACTGATGATGGAAGCAGCTTGAGTGAGGATGAAGCGGATGAACATCATGTGTGGTGCAGGAACTGGTACCAGAACACACCTTGGAGAGAAAACAGAAATGCATTGAGTTATTGATTAAGAGCACAGTTTCTATTAACAATCACTGATCTCACGTGTAGCATGAGACGCCGGCAGCATTAGCTGCCGGGTCTCATGCCTCAGGGGTCAGTGCCTCAGGGGTCAGTGCTTGGCCTGCTGTTATTCTCTCTGTACATGCTGCCACTAGGCTCAGTTATTCGTAAACATGGCATGAGTTTCCACTGCTATGCAGATGATACACAGCTGTACATATCAGCCAAACCAAATGACAGCCTTACAATCAACAAACTTGTCTGGACTTAGCTATAGCAGCATAGCTAGAAAGACACTCCCGACTAATGGACAAGGCAGGCAGACCAGACATGACTCCAGACTCCGGCCCCAGTGACCCAAGCCATGCATCCCAGTCTAAATCTAGTCAAAAGCCTGCGTAAATAAGTATGTCTTTAGCCTAGACTTAAAAAATTGGAGAGTGTCTGAGTCTCGAATGACAGTGGATAGTTTATTCCATAGTTGGGGGGCATGTATGAGAAAGCCTTTCCCTCTGCTGTAACTTTTTTAATTCTAGGAACTAAAAGAAGTTCTGCACCCTGCGAACGAAGTACATTCACTAGAGCATCAAGTAAGTAAAGCATTACACTAATCCAACCTTAAGTTTATAAATGCATGAACCAGTTTCACTGCATCGTTAAAAGAGAGAATATTTGAAAGTTTAGCGATATTACGTAATTGAAAGAAAACAGTTTGAGAGATGCTGCTAATGTCCTCATCAAAGGAGAGATCTGAATCAAATATGACACCTAAGTTTTTTACAGACGGACTGGGCAATACTGGACAGCCATCTAGATTTACTATAGATGTAGCCAACCTGTCTCTCACAGCCTTGGGTCCCATTAATATAACCTCAGTTTTATCTGAGTTAAGTAAGAGAAAATTAAATGACATCCAATCTTTTATTTCCTTTACACAGTCCTCAATTTTGTTGATTGGAAGGCTGTCATTTGGTTTGGCCGATATGTACAGCTGTGTATCATCTGCACAGCAATGGAAACCAATGCCATGATTATGAATAACTGAGCCTAGTGGCAGCATGTGCAGATAGAATAAAAGCGGGCCAAGCAATGACCCCTGAGGCATGCCATACTTCACTTTTGAGAGCTTAGACCTTAGATTATTTACATGAACAAACTCTTACCAGTCGGTTAAGGAGGATTTAAACCAAGAAAGTGCCAATCCCTTAATACCTACACAGTATTTTCTGTTTAGTAAAACATCATGATCTATAGTGTAAATCTAACAGAAAAAGAAAACAAACACATCCATTATCTGAGCCCATTAACAAATCATTTAGTACTTTAATTAATGCTGTTTCAGTACTATGATGGGGCCTAAAGCCAGACTGAAATGTTTCATAAATACCAGAATGTTTCATAAAGACCTGAACTACCCAGCACACACTGATCCACCCGAGATCACACGCTAATTGGCTGACGTCTTTTCCTGTCGGAGAGCGCGTTGTTTGTTTGCAGTTGTTTGTTAGCAGCAACTAGCAGCCGGTTAATGCAATTCTTCGCATTTTTTCTTTACTAAATTTAAACTTAAAACCAAATTGAATCTAATTGTTAGTTTCACCTGCCACTTGCACTAGCCACCACCGAGTTTGGCTCACAGGCACGGTGTGTGTCTTGGTACGTGAATCTTTGGTTGCTGACGAGTAAAAACGGTCGCAGCAACCAAAGTTTCACCAAATTATATTCAAAAATATCCGTCCTTTCACTCTAATCTCCATCTAAACCCGTCTTTTTGTTTACTAAGAGCTAATATGTCTACACAATCTTCTCCAACTGGCTGCCTCAGCTGTTCGCGTCTCTATGAAAAAATCACGGAGCTTGAGGGCAGGATAACTTTATTGCACCAGATTAAGCATAATGAGGACATAATTGACTCTTTATTAGCTACGGTCAACGATACAGCTGTTGTAGCCGCTTTGGACACCACTGCTCCGCGACCAGAAACTGTGCAGGCTGCTAAACCATGGTCACAACTGGGTGCGCGGCCAAAACTAGTAAGCTGTTCCACGCCGTGTGAGCCAGACCCGTGGAAACCAGCCCGCAGGGGGAAGCGAAGTGGCAGGCGCTCCGACCGCCATCCTCAGCTCCCGACCCAACATTACGGCATTGCTTTGGGAAACAGGTTTTCGGTTTTAGAAGAATGTGATGTCCCTCGGCAGTCTTCAGATTTAGTCAACGCACCCACGATACCTGTCCAGTCACCACGGCAGATGAGGGACATCAAAAGCAGCAGGCCGTACGCTCGTAGCCAGCGCCGCTTCCAGGAATCCTCAACCCGGCGTTTTAATTCTGCTGGTCGCACCGGAGCCTCATCTCGGCCTCCTCCACCAGCAACACTGATTGTGGGAGACTCCATAGTGAGGAATATTAGGAGAACTTCTGCTGTGGTCCACTCGTTTTCGGAAGCCAAAGTTGCGGACATTCTTCTACAGCTCCCCTTTCTGCTGGAGAAATACACCTCAGTCCAGAATGTGATTATCCACGCTGGATGTAATAATATTCGTGATCAGAGGTTGGAGGTCCTGAAGTGGGATTTCAATGACTTGTTTAGATTTCTTGAATCATGCGGAAAACCTATCTTCATCTCCGGACCCATCTCGAGTCTGGGAAGAGGAATTGGACGCTTCAGTCGCACTTTGAGTCTGCACAGCTGGCTACAGGAGACCTGTACTTCACGTAAGCTTGTTTTTATTGATAATTTTAATCTCTTTTGGAATCGTCCTTCCTTCTTTAAGTATGATGGAATTCACCCCAGTAACCTAGGTACACAGGTTCTAGCAGACAACATGTTCTACACGATGCATAATAACCATAAGAAATGACTCGGGGCTCAAATTGAAACCGTGTCTGCTCCTCGTGCCATCTATAAACTCAAACACTCTCGTAAAGTTTGTTTAAACAACCTTTTATTATTAAGTTATTATTAGTTCAAATGATCCTGATAAAAACAGTAATAAAGTCAGAGTAAAGTTAGGACTACTAAACATTAGATCACTGGCGTCTAAAGCCTTACTTGTGAATGAAATGATCACAGATAATGGTCTTAGTGTACTTTGTCTTACTGAAACCTGGATGAGACCTAATGAGTTCGTAGGTTTAAATGAAGAAGTTCCTCCTGGATATAGTTATATACATAAACCACATTCTAATGGCCGTGGAGGAGGTGTAGCTACAAATATATGACAAATGTATAGACTTAATATAAAAAACCGACTGCATGCCTAACTTTATGAAATGTTTTTTTATTATGAAAACATTTCAGTCGGATTCAAAGATCTAACCACAGTACAGAAACGCAGTAGTTAGGGTAGTTACGATTGTTAAGTCCTCCATATGGATGGTGTCTCTTGCCTTGTTATGTTTAGACTTTAGTGCAGGCCTTGATACTGTAGATCAATAATATTTTATTAAAAAGGCTTAGAAAAACACAGTAGGTATTAAAGGACTCCACAATTCCTGGTTGAAACCTATTTGAGTGATCGCTCACAATTGTCCTTGTAAATAAACCTCATGCTCGGGATACTACAAAAGTAAATTATGGTGTTCCAAGGGGTCAGTGTTGGGAACCTCTATTATTTACTTCTTTTACATTCTCTAGGGAATATTATGATAACATGGAATTAACTTCCACTGTTATGAGACGACCACCACAGTTGTATATATAGCCAAACCAAACAAAAATCCCACGAGCCTCAGTAAAGATGAGGATTGTATAATGACATAAAAGACGGGATTGTCGTTGGTAAACTTTTTCTACGAATTCAGATTTAAAAATGAAGTATTACTGTTGGTCCAACGGCTGCAAGGGAGAAGTTGACTAATCTAGTGTTAAATATTAATGCTTTCTCTGTCACCCCCAGCTCAGTAGTAAAAATCTTGGGTGTCTCAATGGATTCAGACCTCTCTTTTGATGCACACATTAGTGATATCACCAGAGCTGCTTTTTTTAAACTGCGTAACATCACAAAAATAAGAAATATACTTTCCATTAATGATGCTGAAAAACTGATCCATGCATTTATAACTTCAAGGTTAGATTACTGTAATGCCCTTTTTGCTGGTTGCTCTGGTAGATCCTTTAACAAGCTCCAGTTGGTACAAAATGCAGCAGCACCAGTGCTTACTAGAACTAGGAAGTTTGATCATATTAGTCCCGTTCTATCATCTTTGCACTGGCTGCCTATTAAATTTCGTACTAATTACAAAACTTTATTACTAACCTATAAGGCGCTGCATGGCCTTGCACCGTGGTATTTAAGTGAACTAATTCAGCACTATAACCCATCACGCTTACTTCGCTCACAAGGTGCAGGGCTACTTGTAGTCCCTAGGATTAAAAAGTCACTGCAGGGGGAAGAGCATTCTCATACATGGCCCCTCACCTTTGGAACAGCCTCCCTGTCACTGTTCGTGATTCAAACTCACTCTTGATCTTCAAGTCCAGATTAAAAACACACTTATTTACTCAGGCCTTTGAGGAGCCTTCAAATATTTGACGTTTTATAATGAATGTTTACTTAATATCATGCTTTTAACACATTTTTGTGTTTCTCTATTTCCGAGATTGCGCGGACACAAAACCCCCGTTTGGGTTTTGTGTCCTGAGGATGTAGCTCACGGTTTCATTGCTACGAGGACAACACCGCCTCTCCTCACTGCCCCCCAGCGACTTGAGGATGAAGTCCTTAGATCCAGTGATGCAGCAGACAACACTGCATTTTCTACTCATCTGCTGAACGTACTGTAATCCTGTGGTGACTCTCTGTTCCAGTCCTCATACCATTACTCAGTACCCATCAGAGGGTAATAACCTCTGGGACACACAAAACTATAGTGACTCTTCCACTTGGACTACCTGTTCAAACTCCGGGACACAACTACGAGACAAAAAAAAACAAAACTACAGTAACTCTTCCACTTGGACTACCTGTTCATTCAAACTCATTCAATCATAACTTTATATGCTATAGATCTTATTCTCTATTTTTTATTAGTTCAAATCATCTTAGTCTATATAATTATTCTATTCTAAATTTAAATAGGGTATTATCTTTACATATACTCTTCAATTATTGTATTTAACATCTAGGCTGCCCAAGGACGATGGGTCCCTATTTGAGTCTTGGGTCCTCCCATGGTTTCTTCCTGTAAGGGAGTTTTTCCTTGCCATTGACGCCACAGGCTTGCTCAACTAGGGCTTTGATCTAATATATTTGTAAAGCTGCTTTGAGACAATGCTGTGTTGTAAAAAGCGCTATATAAATAAATTTGACTTGACCTGACTTGACATTCCTTTGGAGGTAACTGCAAAGCTGCTGATAGGCGGCTTTTTCTAAGATTTTGGACAGAAATGGTAGATTTGAAATTGGTCTATGATTAGATATCACACAAGGGTCAAGATTGGCTTTTTTTAATCAGTGGCTTGATAATGGCACACTTAAAGGATTTCGGCACATAATACACATACTAGGTATTACTTCTTTGAGTAAACGTGTAGGAATTGGATCTAATAAACATGTTGATGACTTCGACAAGCTGATCAGTGCAAATAGTTCAGTTTTACTATTTGGGATAAAACATTCTAATCTTGATTTACAGCTAATTAAACAGATGTCTTCATTAGTGCTGCATCTGGAAGGTTGCTGAATAGTTTGGTGATGTGATGAGCATCAAGTTTTAAGCCTAATGTTTTCTATCTTATCATTAAAGAAAGTCATGAAATTATTACTGTTAAAATTACACAGAATGGGAGAATCACTTTCTGTAGGTGTTTTTGTTAATTTGGAGACCGTATTAAAGAGAAATCTTGGATTATTCTTATTTTTCTCTATGACTGAGGAAAATGTGCAGCTTTAGCTTTAGTGAAGGCATGCTTATACTGAGCCCTCCAAGCAATCTTAAACACCTCCAATTTACTATGTTTCCACTTGCGCTCTAGGCACCGCATTTACCATGGTGCTAGCCTTTTATTCCTTAATGCGTTTGACCCCAGCAGGAGGAATCGTATTCAGGGTTGTCCCAAACACACATTCTAATTGGTCATTTACACACGCAAGATGATCGGGCTCCGTAGGTGTATTAAATTTTAAGTCTGGTAGGTTTTAATAAACGCATCTGGAGTAGCAGATATGATAGTGCACTTGGTGTGATAATGAGGCAGAAGGATTTTATTTATTAGAGATAGCTTAAATCCTAAAAGATAGTGATCTGAAATCAAATCATTTTGCAGGAAAACATCAAGGTTATAGGATATTATAGTAGATGAGAGCAGCACGCTCCCGAGTGGAATGGACATCGTCCCATCCTGAAAGGCCAGACTTACCCTCAAAAGTTGTCCAATCGTCTATAAAGCCCACGTTGTTTTCAGAGCACTACTTGGACAGCAGTTCAGCGACCATAACCTGCTGTAGGCTTGGTCACCTCGCTGCATTGGGATGGGGCTAGAGCACACTACTGCATCAGACATCACCTTTGCACTATAACCACCTCTACAAAATTAGCCTTAGTTACCTCTGACTGGCGAAGGCTTATATCATTAGCCCCTACATGAACAACTATCCTAGAGAATCTACAGCTCTCGAGTTCACTAAGACTCGTTACAATGTCCGGCACCCTGGCTCCCATTATACATGTAATCCTAGCTGCTGGTGTGGTGCTCTGGTGGGCTAGCCTTACGACTATGTCGTCGAACCGTCACCCACTTGCCCTGCTGCGAGGGCGCTGCCGGGGCGTGGCATCCAGAAGCTAGAAGCTGAGCTAGCCTTCTCTAATGTCTGGAGGCTCTAAAACTACAATCTTCTCCGTCAGACTAGCTACAAGTCTACACCTATCACAAGTAAAATTTACACTAATGACAGAGGAAGAATAGCTAAACATGCTACACTCGGCACAGGGAACAAGCGCAGCAGAAGCCATGTTAGTACAATTAATTACATAACAAATTAAAGGTACTTAGCTTCGAGTGTTGTGGGGTGCCGATTGAAGATTGCACCGGAGTGTCCAATGCAATGCTTGATTAAAGCGTTGATGGAATGTTACTACAAAACGTCACAAAAATCTAAGTCTCAGAATAAAAGAAGGTGGGAAAAGGCTGTAAAAAAGTTATAAAAGCACACACTACTGCAAAAGATGAGGCGGAAAAGACACAACTCTAGTAATTAGCTAATGGCTAATTACTGCAAACACAAGCCAGTATACCTGTAAAATTACTAAATAACGTTTAGCGGTGAAAAATATAATATGCTGGTACTAGAGAAAAATTATTAAGATGTTGTAAAAAGTACTATATATGTGATACAGATGCGATCGGGAATTAAAATTAAATAGAATTAAAATAGATCACAATGTTTTACTGAATAGACTAGAAAATACTGTAGGTTTTAAGGGATTGACACTTTTTTGGTTTAAATCCTACTTCACCGACCAGTACCAGTTTGTTTATGTAAATAAACTACACTATAAGCTCTCAAAAGTGAGGTATGGCATGCCTCAGGGGTCTGTGCTTGGTCAAGTCAAGTCAAGTCAGATTTATTTATATAGCGCTTTTTACAATGGAGCATTGTCTCAAAGCAACTTTACAAGTTTAGATTATCTCCTAATAACTACGTCCAATCCCAAATTGAGCAAGCCTAGGGCGACAGTGGCAAGGAAAAACTCCCTAGTTCTAGGAAGAAACCTTGGGAGGACCAAGACTCAAAAAGGG